>APFE030223833.1:14539-26360 GCA_000404065.3 Pinus taeda | reverse complement strand
TGGTTTGAGTGTAGATATTGTTTTCTAATCCTATTTAATCACCTGTACTAGATGCATTGATTTCAATGTACATGTCGATTTCTAATCCTATTTAACACCTTACACTATATGCATTTATTTCATGGTAGACGTTGATTTCTACTCATATTTGATTGCTTGCATTATATGCATTGGTTTCAGTGTAGATATTATTGTTAATCCTATTTGATTGCTTTCACTAGATGCATTGATTTCAATATAGATGTTGATTTCTAATCCTATTTGATTGTTTGCACCATTCATTTTAGTGTAGATGTTGATTTATGTTTTGATGAAAGTAGATGTATGATGTACATTAATTTCAAAGTAATTAGATTAATATTGTGCATTGATTGTAGTGTATGCATATCTCTACATCCTCCATCTATTTCTTTATCTCCCATTGTGTCTCCTTCTCCATCTCTCTATCTCACCCCCTAAAAATACACACTCTCTCTCCATATCTATCTATCTCTCTCTCCCTCGCTCCATTTCCCCTCCCTCTCCCTCTCTTCCCCTTCTCTCTCTCTCTAACATTTCTCTCTCTATATCTATATCTCTTCCTCCCTCCCCATCTTTGCCTTTCTCTTCTTCCATCTCTTGCCCCCCATCCATATCTTATCTCCCTCGACTCTCCTTCTCACCCCCAAAAACATACACACTCTCTCTTAGTGTAAGCACATAAAAATTATTCATGACGTGCATTGACTTATGTCTTACACTAATTAAACCATAAATACAATACTTGAATTTTCATCCTAAATAAAATGTTTGCTTACCCTAAATGTTTTCTTATTGAAACTATAAATTATTTATAATTGGCTATATTCTTATTATTATGATTTACCATCATTCAACATTTTTATTTATTTTGCATTCAAACACGGTAATATAAAATAACTACCATTGAAAATTATTTGGGGTTTAACACTCCACAAGTCACAATTATTGACTTTGGAGAAAATTATTATTAATATTGGAGAGCCATAGAGACAAACTATGTTGTTTACTACAGTGCCTCAAGTTAAATATTTGAATGGTCTAGGATTCCAACTACTCTTTTCATATGATCAATATGAAAAAATGGAAAAAATAATAGGCGTGACAATAGGAAAAATATAACAAAATAGTGTTAGATTGATCGCAATGAAGATTATTTATAATTGACTATATTCTTATTATTCACATTTTCTATCAATCAAAATTGTTACATTCACACTTTGCACTCAAAATTCTTATTTCATCATTTTTCATCATTCAAGTTACTAAGAGTCTCTCTCATCTCAACAAACTGGGGTAACTAAGAAAATTTTAAATTAAATTGACCAAATTAATCTAAGACATATTTAGCATATTTAAAATGATCAAAATAATTAGATATTCAACAAATTTTTTATGACTGCACACGAATGAAACCAACCTAGATCCATCCTAACACTGGATCTATCAAGCACCGAGAGAGATCAAATAGCTCAAGGTGCAAACCTTTCCTCAAGTTTTGCACTAAAAAAATAGGTTTGTGCCTTAAGAGATTTGATCCCTCTCTACGCTTGATAGATCATGTGTTAAAATGGATTTAAGCTTGTAATATCAATCTGAATGATATTAATAGTGATTAGTAATGATGAAAATAATAATATTGATTATTTTAATATTAGTAATGATAATAATTTTAATAATTTTAAATATTATAATAAATTACAATTGATTTAAATAATAATATCAATAGTAAGAATTATAATTCTTTCTCTCCTATTTTAAAAGAGGGTGCTCAATCTTCACAAATTCTCTTTTAATCCCTTGGTGTATTATTTTCTAAAAAAAAGGTTAAACTCTACCCTAGCATTAAGAAAGATCTTAGTTGAGGATATTATTTGCAACATTGAATTTGGCATAAGGACTTGTCTGATCCCATTAAAAATATCAGTAGTCATTATTGTGCAATTATTCTTAGGAAAGCTAAACCTCCTAGGAGCAATATTGGCAAGTTGAAATTTGAGGCCCTTAAAGTTTAAAGAATAACCCCCACATTGTTGTCCTTAAAGTTGATAAAGGAGGGCAGTTTTTATCTTAGATAAGGATGACTACAGAAGAAAAATGATACATCACTTGTGTAACAACATTATTTATATAAAGTTCAGTAAGAACCCCTAAACAAAAAATCTACAGTTGTCTCCTTAGCTATTAAATGTAATAGCTCTGTCATCTCCATAAACCATAAACTAACTGACAGCAACCCTCTCACTCCGATAATTTGTGGGCTTCCCAAGATTCATAAGGAGGGCACTCCCCTTAGACCCATTGTCAATATATTAGGTGGGCTTACTTATCTTTTAGCTAAATATTTAGCCTTGAAGCTTAGGCCCCTTATTGGTCGTAATAATTATTTTGTCAAGGACTCTTACTCTTTTGCGAGTGAGTTAAAAGGTGTAAATTTGAGCATAATGATATTATGGCTAGATTTGATGTAGTTTCTCTTTACACCAATGTCCATATTAATGAGGTTGTTGAGTTAATTAATCACATCACTCACCCTCATACAACAAGGGTTGTTGAGATTTGTCTTACTCTTAATTTTTTTAGCTTTGACGGTGAATTCTATGAACATATATGTGGCAACGTTGTCATGTGTTTTCCTCTCTCTCCCATCATTGCTAATTTGTTCATGGAAGATGTTGAATAAAGCTTTGGCTTCAACTCAATTATGATCAAATTTGTTCATGGAAGATGTTGAATAAGGCTTTGGCTTCCTCTCTCTTGCTTTCACTTCATTTTGAAAAAGAATTTTGTTGAGTACTGTCGCTTTAAAAGTAATTCAGTTTTGCACATAGCTTTCTTAACATCATTAAGAGAGCTGAAAACAAATACATGCATGTGAATTTGCATTTTTGATTGCTTGGCTTGATTTAGGACTGTGCATTTTAGCATGTGTTCTGTGCTCTGTGAAGAAAAGATTCTTGACCTTCTTCCCTTTAGTAGCTAGGATTTTCATTGCTGAAAGGAGATAAAACATTTGTTTATCATCTTAGAATGCATTTTAGGAATTATACATACATCACGTGGTGAACCTGAAAGGCAAACTGTTAAGAAAGATCAACTTAAAATAAATCCAATGAACCTAACAACACTTTGGAACTTAACGCACAACATTTAGAGGTCTAGGCTAGAGACGTATTCCGACGTTGTAAAGCGTGGTAACTCTTGCTTTCAGTGTTGGTTGGGTGATTCCTCCACTCTAAGACGACAAGTGCCAGTACGGACTTGTGCTCCCACGTACCGTCGTGTATATATTGGGAGACCAAAATAGGCTGCATCCTTTATCCTTAGGAATCCGTGTCTGCCGCCCTATCGATCGTAATGCACCGAACATAGCATTCGGGAAGATTGACTGCTGTACTGTAAAACGTATTTTAAAGTTTTACGATATGTTTGGTAATCCTCTCTGCCTAGATCTCCAGAGAAGTCCATTTTTCTCCTTTTCAGACTCCTTAAAGGAAAAGGTCCTTTGAGTGCTTGTCACTTCAAGGTCAATAAAAATCGAAGGCGACTAGAGTCATCTTTTGTTTTTTCTCAACTCTCTAAAATTGAAAAAACAAGTTGTGTCAAAGCGTCTAAAATTCATTTAATTCGAAAAACTTTTTTCCCTTTTTATTTTGAGTTGATTAAGTAATCCGCAATCGTGGAAGAAAGTCAATCAAAACCCCGTCGTTCGCGGAGACTTACAAGTCAACCATCGTTGACTCCAGAAGTGAAGCCATTCCAGACGAAGCGAACTTGTTTAACTGGATCAAAGTCCCATAAGTTGGTTGGAGAGAGCACGCCAACATCCTCAAAGACTTCGGTTACTCCGAACATTTCTGGAATCCCTGCCTCTACAGAAGAAATTCCGCAACAAAAAAAGGACATTACAGCTGATCCTAGTGTGACGTTTAACACTTCTATTCCTGAACTGGCTCTGTCTATAGCCGATTTAGAAGGTTTTACTCCCCAACCATCTGCTGCTGCAGAACTTACATCTTCTTCGATACCAGAAATATTTTACGGACCTGACAGTTTGCCTCTTCCTCCTGGATTGATTGCCATAGAATAGATTGTGGAGGATCCTCCATCTAGCACTCCAACGCAACTTTGAGCTGGGATTGCCTTGTATCCTTCTTCATTAGAAAATATTCACCCACCCTCGGAAGTTCTTGAAGAATCACTGAGGAATCTCTTGGATAAGCTTAATATGTCTGAACAACCATCAACATCAAGGACTGTGTCACCCGACACAACAACAACGAAAGCTCCTTCTGCTATTCTGATAATGTTCGTCGGTGTGCCATCTGTCCCAAACAACTTTCAATCACTGGATGGAGTCCATCTAGGGACTATTTCGACAGTATGGACTGTTCCCGTTTGTTCGTCCGGAATTATATTTGGAATCTCTTACGTTGAGTCTCGATAAATTGATCCGTCACAAGGTCAATTTGGGAAAATTGGTCCCCAAAGGCAAATTATTCCTTTGAGCACTGGATTACCATCATATGGAGGGCTATATACCCTTTAATTATCTTCCCCAGAAGGACAACCATGCGTGAGTTCACAGCAGAATTTGGGTTATGCTGGAATCACAACTAGCGGTTGGGTACCAGTCTTGTCTAAACAACCAAGAGTTGTATGCTCAATGCAACAAAGTTCACCTATGACAAACATTCCCACTACGCCGGCTATTGTGGCAGTATCGCAAGTACAAGTGTCACCAATTGTATGCCAACCTCAATTTTCGCAGGTCGGCATACAAAAATCTCTTGTACCTCTGACACAACCACAGTCACCCACTAGTGGAATGGCACAGGTTCAAATGGGGAACACCAATCCCCATCTTGGTCAAACAGTCAGTGTTGGACAATATTCCATGGCTTCACAACCATGGCTGGTGCAATACCAACAACCGCAATTCCAGCAAGCTTACCAAGGATAGGAGCAACAAGTCTTTGCAAGTAATGGGCAGCAGTATCAACCATATCATAATGGTTATGCCCATGAACCTTACCAAAGTTACAAACATCAAATGCATTATGCTGGGATGCAAAGACCGACTGCTCAAACAATTCCATCTTATCCTGGGTATGCTCAACCTAGCCTGAATCAACAGTTTCCCTTCGTGGCAACTCTAGAGTTACCGGATCTAAGTCGACTAACGAATGATCCAATTTCCTACGCCCCTTAGTGGCTGGCGATTCCGCATAAACTTCCATCGGATATTTCTAAATTTAATGGAAATCCGGGCAAAGACCCATCGAATCATGTGATGACCTTTCATCTATGGTGTTCATCAAACACTCTCAATGATGATTAGATTCGGCTTCGCCTCTTTCAACGCACGTTAATTCGTCTGGCAGCAAAGTGGTATATCGAACTGCCTAGAGCTTCGTTTCATAACTTCAGTACCCTAGCCACAACCTTTTAAACCCATTTTCAGTTACCTATTAGGTAAAAAACAAGAACTGAGCTACTTACCAATTTCAAACAAACGATAGCCACTCACATATCTAATCATATTCATGAGTGGTAGCGTTGTCGTAGAATGGTAAAAACATATGTTCTTGATCAGCTATTGGCTGAATGGCTTATTAAGTCACTGTTACCCGCTATTACAGAAGATGTGGCAAAGGGGGGAGTCGTCACTGAAGAGCAAGTTATTTCTCGTGCACAATATCTATACTTGATCTGTACTCAGTCTGGAATGCTCTACGATAAAATCCCTGACGCTCCTAGACCAGAATTCTCCGTTCCTCCGCCTCCTAAATCAAACAAAGAGTCTCATGCCGGCGATGGTGTGATAGGTACGACAAGCAAGAAAACCACAAAGGCCACATCGGAAAAGGGCCGCACAATTTTGAGTCAAGATGAAAGTGAGGAATTTCTAGCCTCGGAAGTAAATGTCGTGTCAACAGACAAAGGCAAAGAAACCAAGCAACCAAGAGGCAAGAAGAAAAAACAAGGGAAGAAGAAAAACCAGGGAGACTCATCTCCTAGAAAATATTCTACAAACCCTTCTGGGAATGTGAAACCAAAAACTCCATGTCATATATGTGACAAGGATCACTAGACAAAGGAGTGTCCATATAAAGAAGAACTTAGGAAATCTTTCAAAAGTTCAAAAACCTCGGCTGTACTGACGGATCCATTTCCAAACCTAGGAACAAATCTGGTTGCTAGCGAAAATTCTTCCTCGTCCCAAGTGCTAATGTTGTCAGTCTCAAAGCAACTGAATGATGCTCTAATAACGAAAAGGAATAAAGATTATGGGAATCCACAAATGTTAAACAACAATGATAAAGATCAACCTAGTAGTTCAACAACAACTTCAACAGAAGTCGTGCCACACATGATTCCTGAATTAACAATAAAACCGCCAAAGGGAGTAGTACACAAATCAACGTTTAATCCTCGTGCCTGAGCAGCGCAACACTGTAGGATTTAGCTCAGTTTCCATCCGCGATGTCGACTCCTGAAGTACTGAAAAATTGTCCCTCCCAAAAGCAGGCTTTATTATCAGCAATAGGTGGTTTTGACCCAACGGATTCCAATATTGTATCTTTTAATCATAAAGGACACGACCCTTAGTTACCAGCTCAACTAGCTTTCCTCATTCAAGTGAAAGACCTCAACAAAACTGTTCATAGAACAATTATTGATGAGGGGGCATCAACATGTATCATGTCGATGAGTTGCTGGAAAACTCTGGGGTCTCCGTCTTTGTCGCGATCATCAACAACATTAAAAGCATTTGATGGACGAACATACACCCCATATGGGATACTGAGTAACTTGCAAGTCGAACTGGGGGGCAAAACAGTAGAAATCGATGTTGAAGTCATCGACGGGAATCTTGATTACAACATCCTACTGCGAAGACCCTGGATATATGCCATGGTAGCTGTTGTGTCGACCTACTTTAGGAAAATAGCATTTCCATACCAAGGGGGAATTACAATCATCGACCAACAAACTTTTCTCCCCAACAATTCGCAAGTTACGAGAAGCATTCCGATGATCCATGGAAGCCCTAGCATGCTTCATAATATTGGAGTAGGCCTACTAAAATACCCTACGTCAATGGGAACTTTTACCTTGCCACCTCCTACCAATTTGGCGGAAGTAGCTAATGTAGGAACCTGTAATATGATATCTTCCATTGAAAAGATGTCAGAAAATGATGTTAAAATGGATCATTCACAAGTTTTTCCTCCAATCCTGTTGGAAATATTATAGCAATCAATGTTATTAGCATGAGAGGGAAACTAGCATCAACGCTCGTCATGCATTTGGATAGATAAGTCTAAGGAATATGGCACCCCTTCAGATCCTTGGTCACAAGTACACCTTACAGACGAAGGAATCATTCAAACGATGATGATTAATGGGGCACCATGGGAAGATTACCACCATCGTTCCCATCTTCCGACTTGGAAAGAAGATAATTCCGGTGACCTACACCATCCCTCAGTATTTGAGTTTCTGATGAATACTGTAAACACGGTGGATTTCAAGAGAAGCCTATCCAATATCGAAGAGACTATTGCCATAAACAGCTCGACCAAAACAGATGTTGTAGAGAACATTCATGTTGGCAAATCTTGTTCTTCTTCCGTGTTATCACTCAGGTTGTCCCTAAGCTCCTGTAGGGATACGGCCGAGGTAACCACAAACCAATCTTTGGATTGCAGGTTCTAGCCCACCTGCAATCAGAGAGGGCTCTCTCTTAATGATTCAACTTTGTTGATGATTTTAGGCTAGCTTTTGGCTCTTGGGTTTTTGTTTGTGTTTGGATGGAAGGAAAATGCTTTCAGGTAGAGAGGCAATTTATGAAGTTATAAGTTTCAAACCATTGGGCATGGAGTCATGGGTTAGGATTATCAGTGCGTCTTTCTGGTCATAAGAGAAATAATGAAGCATGATAGCTGCTCATAACACAATCTTCAGACTAAAAGGGTGAATGATATGTAAGGAATGAGAGGCACTTAAGAATCTCTCATTTAACTTAACAAAGGGAAAGATGATCTCTATCTAGGGGAAATGAAGAATCCCTGGATAACTGTCTTGGGTTAAGGCAAACATGAGCCATGTGGAATTCATATTTATTCTTAAACAGAGGAAAACATAAAGAAACAACAGAAATTGAGCATAGAGTGTATTTAAACAAATTCTAAGCTAATATTTCTTTCTGTTGTTTAAGAGCGTAACTCATGAATGAAAACAGAGGTAAGAAGCACTTGTTGAGTTATGCAACAGCACGGGAATTCCATAATCACTCTTCAACCAGTAAACACAGTGAACAATCCGTTCTCCAAGGCTCATAAGCAGTCTTTGATTATAGAAACTTATTAGATATTACAGTGCGAGTCTCTCCCAGAGCAAAATCAGCTATAGATAGCTTGTTGACTAATCAACCAACCAACCAACCCGTAATACAATATTCAGGGATGTCTTTATAGTGCAAATATCTCAAACTTATTTATTACAATTGACCTAAAACAGGTCTGCAAAAAGAGCTTTCTAAACCTAAAATTGTGCCAAAATTAAATGCAGGTAAATATCTATTGAACTATGTTAGAGGTAGCTGGATTAAAAAGGAGTGCAATGTGGCCCTTGGAGCCTCGATGCAGTACTGCTGGAATAACTGTGCTTTGGGATCTGCAGTTCTGTTCTGGTGCGAGTTAATTGTGCAATAACCATGATTTGAGAGTTTTGAGAGGCCTTGCCCCTTTCTTTGACTTTGTTGGAAGGTATTTAATTTTCTCCTGCTTTAGGCTGCTGTTAAGATCTTCGCTGATACTCTTTGCCGCTACATTGATGGTCTCCGCCGCCTACTGATGCTCTTTGACGTGTTTTCTCTCTTTGAATTTGATCTGATGCTCTTTAATCTCTATCTCTGGTCTCTTCTTGTCTTCAAATTGGTTTAATCTGGCAAAATCGGGCAATTTCGGGCCTTTTCGGTGCAAAACGGGCCAAGGAATCAAAAGATTCCCTAAAGGTTTCCCAATATGGCCTATTTCCCGTAGTGATGCGTGATTAGCGCTTTGCGCTAATCGCGCATCGAAAATTGCCTCTGTTTCTCATTCAGGAGCTCCGAAGCACGATTTTTCCTCTTGTGCGAATTTTCGGTTTTTTGGCTGCTGATGTCAGCATGACGTCAGCAATACGGCGGATGACGTCAGCAGTGGGGTCCTTTGGTACGGATGTGACGTCATCATGCTGACGTCATCAAGGTGACGTGGCAGTACGGCGGGGTGACGTGGAGGCGACCTGGCAGGATGAGGTGACGTGGAGGTGACCTGGCAGGATGAGGTGGTGCTCCTGTTCTGTGAGGGGAGGGCGGTTTTCCCTGTGCATCGGACCGCCTTTGGTACGGAGGTGGTTTCTGTTAGAGGCAGCCCGATGCAATGGGAGGCTGCCACCTGTCCCGGTGTACGACGGTAAAACCGTCGGACATCGGGTGGTAACCTACCACCGTAATCGGGCACGCAATGTGATCAAGGACTGTCGGATCTGGGGGAGGCGATACGACGGTGGACGGGAAAGGGAGATGTGCAGAGTTTAGCAAAGGCGCGCGCGCGTTAAAGGCTTAATTTTTCGCGACGCAGTGGGTTTTTAACTTTAGAAAACGGGTAAATGTGTTTGCGCGGTGAAAACTTATCAAACAAACATTAATATTTTTCACAGAAGAATGCGCGGGGAGGGTTATTTAGCATTTGGAAAGGGTTCCCTTAGTGTTTGGAAGGGGGTCCATACACCTTGGCAGTGGAAAATTTCTGCACGAGGAGGGTTTTCTTACAAAAGGACCAGGTGAACTTAGTTAATCCCGTGAGTATTAGCGTTATATTTCAACTAGGGGGAGGGGATACTTAACATAAGGGATTATCTACATAGTTTTAGTATGGGACAGGGAAAATATTGGGAGTTAAAATAATAGTGTTAGTAGTTAATTATGGAGATGACAAGAAAGCGCTAAGTTTCAGAAATCTTAGGCTTGAAAAGGGAGATAGAACCTTATAGAGAGAGTATGGATTTTCTTTGAGTGGAGCAGGTCTTCACCCAAGCTAATGACATGAAAATGATGAAACTAAGAGATATCAAGTAGATATTGACCTATTTTTAGGGAAATTAGTTAATGATTTGGGGGAGATGGAGAAAGGAAGTTATTTATGCCTATTTTGAGCTCTTTCACATAAAAATGCCTGGTGATTGTGTCCTGAGTATAGATGACACCCTGAAAACATGGTACTAATCAGCAATCAAGATTCTGCAACCTCAAAACTACCTACCCAGCCTACTTACCTAACATTTTTTCTTCTTTTGGTTTGGGTGCACTTAAACTTGCAGACCCATCATTTCAATTTTTTCTTTTTTATACCTTCCTATCTACCAACTACCCTTTTTTCTTCCAAGAGCCCAGATTAAGCAGTTGGGCTCCTTTGATTCTCTACCTATCTAAGAATCTGCCAAGATTAAGCTGTTTGGACCTCCCTTTAGCTGGAAATTGTACAAAACTGGAATAACTTCTCAAAATTTGGAAAGCAATTAGATGAACTCTGAGTAGCCTTCTTTGCTTGGTGACTGTTTAGCAAATATGGAGCATTGTAGCATGCAAAGTATGACATATTTGGTCTGTAAAAATGTCAATCATGAAATATGAGTAACCTGCTGCAGCAGGAGTCTAACAGTGGCTCCACTTGGGGATGGCTTCTCCTTGTGAGAAGCCAAGAACAGCAGGTTAGATTGCCTTGTTTCTTCTGTTATGGTTGTGCTTTGAACTTGTTAGTGTTGACTGTTGGATTGATTTGAACTTTTGGATTGGGAACAGCTCTTTCCTTCACTTGTGCTACTGTTAAGTTGCAAAGCACTGCCTGCTTTCTTCTGCATGCTTTAGCATCATGGATTCTTACAAAAAATCAAAACACTGGTATATACAAATATTCTATGTACAGAATAAAACATCGCCTGCTCTGTTCAATCAAAAGGATCATTGTAGTGCTTTAGCATTTGGCCATTGATAGGGCCTTCTTCAGCTGTGCTGCCATCTGGAGATTTGAGAAAATAGGTATTATTTCCTTGCATTGCGCTGATAAAGTATGGACCTTTCCACAAAAAATCGAATTTTGTGTGTTTGCCCTTGTCTTCTCTTCATGAATCCCATCTTAGAACTTTGCTGCCCACCCAGAAATCCTTTGCTTTGGCCTTCTTATCAAACATCTTTTTGAGTTTCTCTTGCAGTATTTGAGCTCTGTCGAAGACTTGTTCTCTGGTTTGCTGAAGATGAATGGTTTGATTAACTCTTCTCTGCATGTCATTCGGTTCAGCCTGAATTTCTTGCAACTATTTAATAGTAGGGATGCCCAGAGATGAAGGGAACTTGGCTTCCATGCCATATACAAGTTCATAAGGGCTCATCCCAATGGATTTCTTGGTGGAAATTATGTCCGCCCATAGAGCATTTGTGAGCTTCCTATTCCAGTTCTTTTTGTTTTCCTCCAGCAGTTTCTTTATGATATTGATGAGGCTTTTGTTGGAAGACTCGGCCAAGCCATTACCTTGAGGGTAGTAAGCTGCGGAGTGGCCTAAGGTGATGTGGTATTTATGGCAAAATTTGATCATTTTTTTGGATTTGAAAGCAGCAACGTTTTCAGTGATAATTTCTCAGGGCAGCCGAATCTAGAAAGGATATTGCTCTCAAGGAATTGGATAATGGTGGAGTCGTTGGCTTGCCTACATGGGATGGCTTCAATCCACTTAGTGAAATAATCGGTGGCTGTTA
>APFE030223832.1:102055-172322 GCA_000404065.3 Pinus taeda | reverse complement strand
GTAGTGGATAAAGCAACAATGTTCTGTAGCTTTGACATCCAGCTGATAGCTCCACCTGCAAGAGTAAAGACATACCCTGATGTTGACCTTCTCTTATCCAAATCACCTGCAAAATCGGAATCAAGATATCCTCAAACAAATTCACTACTCTTATTGTAAGTAATACAGTAACTACTTGTGCCTCTCAAATACTGAAGCACCCATTTCACTGCTGACCAGTGTTCTTTACCCGAATTTGCCATATACCTGCTGACAACCCCAACTGCATGTGACATATCTGGTCGAGTACAAACCATCGCATACATTAAACATCCTACTACATTGGCATATGGAATTCGAGACATATAATCATTTTCTTCATCTGTATTAGGACATAAACTCGAAGAAAGCTTGAAATGGGAAGCGAAAGGGACTGACACAGGCTTCACATTATTCATACCAAATCTCAAAAGTATTTTCTCAATATACTTCTGTTGTGATAGCCATAGCTTACCATTGCTCCTGTGTCTGAAAATCTCCATGCCCAAAATCTGTCTTGCTGCTCCTAGATCTTTCATATCAAAAGTCCTTGCCATCTAAGCCTTCAACCTGTTGATTTCTTCTATGCTTTTGCTTGCTAAAAGCATATCGTCAACATACAATACTAAGATAATGAATATGCCATTATTAAATTGCTTAAAATAAACACAATGATCATATTCACTTCTAACATATTTCTGACTCAACATGAAAGAATCAAACTTCTTATACCACTGCCGAGGCGACTGCTTCAGGCCATATAATGACTTCTTGAGCCTGCAGACAAATTTCTCATTGCGATGCTGAACAAACCCTTCCGGTTGTTCCATATAAATTTCCTCATCTAAGTCTCCATGTAGAAATGCAGTTTTAACATCTAATTGCTACAACTCTAAATCAAGAAAAGCCACTCATGCTAACACAATTCTAATTGAAACAATTTTAACCATTGGTGAAAAAATCTCATGAAAGTCAATGTCGGCTTTCTGAGAAAACCCTTTTGCAACCAGCCTCGCTTTGTACCTGTCTTCCGTATCATTCACACCCCGTTTCAGCTTGAAAACCCATTTACACCCCACAATTTTCCTGTCTTTCGGAAGCTCAACCAGAGCCCATGTGCCATTCTTACCTAAGGCCATCATTTCGTCCTTCATGGCTGCTTTCCACTTGTCACTTTTCGAACCTTCTATTGCTTCCTGATAGCACAGAGGTTCATCGTCATTAGCAGTAAATGCATCTAAAGTAACATAATCATCATACCTTCTCAGTGGCCGTTTGATTCTTGTCAACCTCCTTAAGGAAGTTTCTGGCGCTTCCTCGATTAGCTGACTACCATCTGTAGGAACTTCTTGATGATCAGTATCTGAGACCTGTTCATGATCTATACCTGAACCCTGTTCATGTTCTGATTCTGAAACCTGTTCATGACTAGTATCTGAACTATGGTCATCATGACTATCATTAGAAATGCTATCAAACTGAATGTGCTGAAATTCAGATACATCATCCTGTTTCAATCTACTATCTACATCTCGCTGTACAAGAGAGGATTCATTAAACTTTACATCTCTGTTGATGATGAGTTTACGGGTAGTAGGATCCCACAATCTCCTTTGTTCCAACACCATACCAACAAAGATATACCTTTTAGACTTTGGATCTAACTTAGTTCGCTGATGTTTAGGCACTAGAGCATATGCATCACAACCAAACACTCTGAGTTTAGAATAGTCACAAGGGTGTCCTTTCCATACCTCTTACGGAAGCTTACAGTCTATAGCTGTTGATGGAGATCGGTTTATCACATAACAAGCTGTTGCCACCACTTCCGTCCACAACTCCTTCTGCAACCCGGCGTTACTCAGCATACTCCTTGCTCTCTCTAGAAGAGTCATGTTCATGTGTTCAGCAACTCCATTTTGCTGAGGAGTATAAACCATGGTATTATGCCTCTCGATCCCTGCATCCTTGCAATAGCTGTCAAACTCCTTGGAAGTAAATTCACCACCATTTTCAGTTCTTAAACACTTTATTGTTCTATCAGTGTTGTTTTCTACCAATGCTCTAAACTGCTTGAAAACTGAAAAAACATCAGACTTCCTTTTCAACATGTAGACCCAAACCTCCCTAGAAAAGTCATCAATGAATGATACAAAATAAGACGAACCACCATATGAAGTTGTAGGGGCTGTTCCCCAAACATCTGAATGGATATAATCAATTATGCCTTTACTAGTATGTTTGCCTGTTTTAAACTTTTGTTTACTTTGTTTTCCAAACAGACAATGCTTACAGAAATCTAACATTCCAGACTTTAGATTTGGAAGTAACTTGCGATCAGCCAAAATTTTCAACCCTCTCTCACTCATATGCCCCAATATTTGATGCCATAAGTGAATGGAATTACTTTCATGTTCAGACACAGTAGACACAAAATCTGACCATGTACCTCCATCTAACTGAAATAGATTTCCTACTTTCTTAGCTTTCATAACTAGTAAAATGCCTTTGTAAATTTTCATTACTGCACCTTGAATTACAGTTTTATATCCATTTGAATCAAGTGCTCCAAATGAAATCAAGTTTTTCCTTAAATCTGGTACATGCCTCACATCCATTAATATTCTAGTTTTCCCATCAAACATTTGTAGTTGTATGCTTCCAATCCCAACAATATCACATGTTACATCATTACCCATGTACACAACTCCATCATTAATTGATTTATATTCCTTAAACCATTCTTTATGGATACACATGTGGTTTGATGCACCGGAATCTAACAACCAATGTTGACCATGATTTGACACATTAACTGATAATACTTCATCACTCATACCTGAACCAAATGTCGAACCTGTATCTGTCGTATTTGCCTCCTTCTTCTCTGTCGAAGACTCTGCTTTTGAAGTTTGTTGTTGTCGCTTCCAGCAGTCCTTTAAATGCCCTGATTTGCCACAAAACCAGCACTTTAGCTTACTCTTCTTCCCTTTCGACTTTGAACGTGAGTCACTCGGCTTCCTGGGGCGTCTTTCTTTCGAACGACCTCTAACCATCATAGCTTCTGATGTAGAGGTTTCGGAATGCGACTTCCTCCTTGTTTCTTCCGATAATAAGGATGCAACTACATCATCAAACTCAATAGTTTCTTATGAACTAAGACTTATATAAGTAACAAAATGATCCCATGATTCGGGCAACGAGCACAATAAAGTAATAGCTTTATCCTCAGATGGATTTTTTACTTCTATACTTTGTAATTGCACAAGAAGAGTATTAAAAGCATTTAAATGATCAGCAATCGATGTACCTTCCTTCATTCGCAAACCGTACAACTGTCGCTTCAGGAGAATCCTATTGGTTAAGGATTTGGTCATGTACAGTTTCGTCCACAAACCAACAGCTGTTGTCTCCGACACAATATTAAACAGGACATCATCAGCTAGACACAGTCGAATAGCACTAATCGCTCTTTCATCCATCTCGACCCACTCACTATCTGTGATGTTGTAAGGCTGTTTGGATTTACCCAACAATGCCTTTGCCATGCCATGTTGGACAAGCAAGTCATGCATCTTCACCTTCCAGATCTCGAAATTATTCTTGCCATTAAATTTCTCAATTTCAAACCGGGCACTTTGAATTTTCTCCATTTGTATCAAAAAACGCAATAATCTCCAAAATCAACGTTTAAATACCAGCAATTCAAAAAACAAATTGCTTATGCCTTTGTTTTTACACAACCAAAAAACTGCCTATGCCTTTGTTTTTACACAACAAAAAAAAACTGCCTATGCCTTTCTGCCTTTCTGCCTTTGCCTTGAAAAATAAAAATCTACCCTTTGCACTTATATTACTTTATTGATTTAGAATTTGATTGATTTGTTTGTTTTTTGTTTTTTAAAAAATCGCAATGCATGAAACTGCCATTATGCACTTCTCAAAACAATGTAATATACGTCCCCCCCTTTTTTTTTTTTAAAAAAAACTCAATAGCACAGCACATACCAGGTATATCCCTCATACACACCAGGTATATCAAAAAAAACGGTTTATAGAAATACACAGCACCAATCATAACGACAGATCATTTTCGCTCCTCCTCGTGCACGATCTCACGATATGGCATAATCAAACGCCCATTGAACTCACAATGTAGCATCAACCATACTCGAGTAGAAAAACGCGACCACCACGCTGAACTTTGCAACACACTGTGATCTGCAATTGGACATTTATCTGTTGCTACAATCTTCTTGGCAGTCCAGCCTTGACCTCCACTGTGCCGATCGACCGAGGCTTGAACCTCTGCTCCAGTCTCACGACACAAGACACTCCAGCCTGAGATTCATATGCATTCACCGTGCTTGAAACATGCAATCAATGGTCGGCATGCTTGTTCCTTCACCGCTTTGTTGCAGAGTGTGACTTCTCCACGTTGGGCCACCGATCGCCTTTTATCAGCACATATTATAACACATGATACACCGTAAAGATATCATCAGCATTCAATTAAGTAACCCACGTTGCCTGAGTACGCACCAGCATTTAATTAATTAACCCACGCTGCCTGGAGTACGCACCAACAGCTCCAGCGCCTTGGCGGTCCACCAGCGCTCCGGCAACAGCTGCTTGCTCCAAATGTTATACGCAGGACTCCATTCAATTAATTAATAGGCGCTGCCTGGAGTACGCACCAATAGCTCCAGCAACACATTCCCACACCCAGCACGCTGCCTAATCCACGCATCAATTGCGCTCCTCCTCCAACATTTCTCTAATACCACTTGTTGGTAAGCAGCTGCACAACTTAATCAAATAAACAAACAGCAGAATAAATCAAGCACATAAAACACAAGAGTTTAACGTGGTTCACCCAACCAATCTAGGCTACGTCCACCAAACATAGGCATCAGGAATTTATTAATCAAAACAAGAGATTACATCATGAAATCCTCACAAAACTCTCACACACCCTTTCAACATTCGAATGGTTGCCTGTTATATAGCATAGAGAATCTAACAGCCTCATTAACTCACTCACATCAAATATAGGAGGCATTAACTCCCTCCCAACAAACTGGAGTTAATCTAGGAACTGAATTTCTATTGTTGTCACCTTCAGAGATTTTTGCCTATTCATTACAAACAGAAAATCTCAACACTATTCCCAAGTACACAATTTCTTGAATAGTAGTCTGACACGTACACCAGCAAATGATGAGGTTAACCTCCCCCCCCCCCGCAATGTGATAGGTCGTCCTCGACCGTCAAATAAGGGAGCGGCGTGTTGGGTTGTGTTATATTCTTTCAACGACTAACCTACGTAGTGAACCGGGGGGTTAGACGGGGGGCGGAGCCCCCCCTTTGCCGCACCGATTGCGTAGCGGGGGGGTCACAAGGGGGGCGGCAGCCCCCCCTGTCCGAGGGGTTTGAGGGGGGGGGGCGGGTAGCCCCCCTCTATGGGGTTCGATGGCAGCGCCCCGAGAAAATTTTTTTTTGGACCCTATATTAGGTTGGGCGAACCTACCTATGGTTTTTCGTCCCGGTTTTGGACGCGATGGTTTTCGGTCCATGGTATTGGATGCTTCGACATGTATAAATATGTATTGTAACATTGAAAGGAATATAATGAAAAATCAAGCTGGTAGTCTCGGTTTTGAGATCCAGTGGGAAATCTCTGTGTATATGTGTTTTATGTGTTATGCTCTCGCATTTTTATTTTTCCTGTGATTTAGAATTCGTATGCAGGTAATTTCTGTACGGGGTTAAAACCTACACGGCGTGCCGATCTGCCCTGGGATAGAGTCATAAAGGAACAGCTTATGGCAACATGCCATGTTTACAAAAGGAGCAGGTTACCGAAATCGAGGTGTATAGTCGGATCAGTTAACAAGTAACAGACTACTGTGATATGATGCGAGGCTGGGAGGATAGAACAACTGACATGCAAACAGAGTATAATGCGGTCATTGTCAACTTTTCTATCATGATTGGTTATAATAGATTTACATGTGTTTAACGGTTCAGGAAATAATATACATAATCTTATGTGACTTATTACAAAGGTATAAGATACAGAAGGGTGTTGATGATTACCTATTGGTGTATAAATAATGTGACTTCAATACCATTAATAGAGCTTTGCTACCGACAGGTGTCCATAACCTTGGCAGAGTTGTTTGTTTAACCCATGGAACCATGATCCTTTGTGTATTCTTAGGAAGTGTTGTGCGGTTTCAAAATGTAGGCCATTATGCTGGCTTGGTGACCAGTTAGGCATAATTCCATTCACCAGGAAGGAGTGAAAGGTGGGCAGACCAGCTAATGATGAGACCTCCTATTCCAAAGACTCTTTGTTTTTTGTTGATGTGCCTCTTGGACCATATCCCTGGTGTGGTGGCCATAGTGGGAATGCCACTTCACTTTCTTCCTTATGATCATGGTAGGCTGGCTCTTGATGATACCCCCTATCCTGCATTTGAAAACTCATATAAACAAGTCATTCTTTTTTTTTATTTTTTCCTTTCATAAAGTACTTTCCCATTTATACACAAAGGGTGGTTCAACACTCCTTAAGAGTAGGAATGGTGGAATAAGTCTTAACATCTCAATAGAAACATATAGACCCTTTGTTCTTATTCCTGAATAATAATAAAAGAATGTTATGAGAATTTAAAAGGAGCCAACATGATAAAGATAACCAATCAAATCAGAATTAGTAGAATAATGATAGTAAAAATAGTGGATAAGTGTGTCCTTCCCTCTTTCCTCTTAGAAATTCAGAGCAATTTCCTGTAAAAATAGCGATCTTAAATAATTTACTAATTTCAGTATGTTGTCGTTTTGTATCCATTGCATAAGTGCATAGATGTGTTCTAAAAGACTTGAAATAGCAGGAACGGTAGACATATTTAAATTGCAACAGTGGGGGAACAAGCATAAGTAAAAGGAATATGAGGATGTTGTTATTTCAAAAAGGAAGAGCGAAAGAATACAAGTGTTGATCCTTTGAAAAAGGAACAGAAAAAAATACAAGTGTCGTTCCTTTGGACAAGGAACAAAAACAACCGAAAGTGTTGTTCCTTTGGAAAAGGAACAACAGAAAGTGCAAATGTTGTTCCTTCAGAAAAAGAAAAACAAAAATCCAAATGCCATTCCTTTGGAAAAGGAACAGCAAAAATCAAAAGTGTTGTTCCTTTGGAAAAGGAACAGAAGAAAACACAAATGTCGTTCCTTCGGAAAAGGAACAGCAAAAATCAAAAGTGTTGTTCCTTTCGAAAAGGAACAGCGGAAAACACAAATGTCGTTCCTTTGGAAAAGGAACAACAGGATGAAAGTGAAGAAAAAAGAACGGTAAAATTAATGGCTGACCCAAAAGGTGTTGTTCCTTTGGAAAAGGAAAAGCAAAATGAAAATGCTATCCCTTTGGAAAAGGAATAGCAGGAACACCCACAGTACACACGAATGTTGTTTGTTCCAAAAAGGAACAGCAAAAACGATAGTGCCATTCCTCTTGAAAAAGGAATAGTAGAAAAAAATGCAAGTGTTGTTCTTTTTTAAAAAAGGAAAAACAAAAATGATAGAATTGCTACTGCTTCGAAAAGGAACAGCAAAGTTCTAATACACAAATATGTACAGAAAATGATTTAACAAAACAAAGAAATTATGTACAAAGTAAAAAAAAGTGAATTACTTAATGAATCACAGGTGAGGAAGATTTCTCCTCCTCCAAAATTTGCATGTCGGAGTCTTTGCGTAGTTGTTGATAAAAGGATTCCCGAGTAAGTGGTTTACGATATAGTCGAACTCACTGGGCATTTGCCTTGAAGGAATATCTAGATCCATCAATGGTGGTTAGAGTAAGGGTGCCATTATCATGTACCTTCTAGATTTCATATAGCCCCATCCAATGAGTCTGGAGTTTCCCGAGAAAATCCTGAAACCTGGAATCGTACAAAAGTGCCTAGTCTCCTTCGCGGAATATTTTATTTTTAATGAGAGAATCATGCCATTTAGCTCGTTGTTGTTTGGTTAATGCAGTGTTTTGGAGGGAAGAGAGCCGAATTTCATCTAGCTCATTGATCTACTGAAATCTATTAATCTGTGCCTCGTTTAGATCTAAGCCAACTTCTTGTTATTTTCGTAGTGTTTGGATTTCAAATTCTATGGGAAAAATGGGTTCCTTTCCAAACACCACTTGGTATGGTGAATAGCCAGTAATGCTTCTCCATGTTGTTCTGTAAGCCCACAAGGCTTCTGGTAGTCTTGCAGCCCAATCACATCTATGTGACGCAATGGTTTTTGTTAGGATTGCTTATATTATTTTATTGTTGCTTTCTACTTGACCATTTGCCTGTGGGTGATATGGAGAGGTAATTTTGTGCTAGATATGATAATTTTTGAGTGTTGCAACAATCTTGTTACCAGCAAACTGTGGTCCACCATCTGTAATTATATCTCTTGGAAGTCCATAGCACACAAATACATGGAACAAGAACTGTATGACAGAATCCTCTGTAGCTCTCGGCAATGCCTCTACTTCAACCCATTTGGTAACATATTCTGTTGCCACCAAAATATATGTTTTCTGGTTCGAGGATGGGTTGATTGGTCCAACGAAATCGAGGGTCCATCGCTCGAATGGTTCAATAACTAGTTGTGGGTTCAGGGGCATTTCATCGGACTGACCAGGGCGTCCTTCTCTCTGGAAACTGTCACAGGCTTGGATGAACTTCTTTGCATCTTTGAAGATTGTGGGCCAATAATACCCTGTTTGCAGGACCTTATGCCCAGTTCTGCAATCGACGAAATGTCTGCCACATGGTCCGTCATGGCAGGCTTTTAAAATATCAAAAATCTCATCCTCGTGGATGCATATCCTGATGTGCATATCTGCCCCTGTATGGAACAGGTAGCCCCCAATCCAAGAAAATTGATCACTTCGCTGGAAAATCTGTTTTCGTTCATTGGGGGTTAGATGTTTTGGTAATTTACCTACTGCTAAGTAATTCGCGACATCAACATACCAGGGTGTTTTAATAGTGACAGCAAACAAATGCTCATCTGGAAATTGATCTTCAACTGTTGCTGTGTCCACCGGTTTTGGCATTCGCGAGAGAAAGTGAGCTACGGGATTTTCTTTTCCAAGTCGGTCCTTGATTGTAATGTCAAATTCCTGCAATAAAATCAGCCATCTAATTATTATGCCATTTGTGATTGGTTTATTTGTTAAATATTTTATGGTAGAGTGATCCGTATACAAGATAATAGGATATCCAGTAATGTAATGCCTAAACTTATTGACAGCATGTATTATAGCTAGAAATTCTTTTTTAGTAACAGTATAATTCAGTTCAATAGGGGATAAATTTTTGCTAATATAATAAATTGCATATGGTTTTTTATCTTCTTCCTACCCAATGACTGCTCCAATAGCTATATCCGAGGCATCTGATGAAATTTGAAATGGAAAGTCCCAATTTGGTCCTCGAAGGACTGGGGTTATGGACACAAGCTTCTTCAGGTCCTGGAAGGCATGCTCACATTTTTCTGTCCAAAGAAAGTCAACATTACCTGTTAGTGCATATAGAGGAGAAGCAATATGCGAAAAATGTTCTTTAAACCTTCTATAATAACCAGAAAATCCAAGAAAAATGCATACCTCTGTTTGAGTGGTAGGAGTAAGAATTAGCAAAAGTATTTGAATTTTAGCTAGGTCTACCTGTATGCCAGCTGCCGAGATATTATGGCCTAGGATAAGCCCTTCAGTCATCATCATATAACATTTCTCATGGCTCAAACAAAGCCTAGTGGCAATACAGCGTTGTAGGACTTTTTCCAGTGTGTCTAATGCTAGGTCAAAATCATCTCCATATGGTGTAAAGTCATCCACATATACTTCGAGTCCTTCATTTATTAAGTCCGAAAAATACTGAGGATAGGCATTTGAAATGTGGCAGGAGCATTGCATAAACCAAAAGGTAGAACTCTATAGGCGAATGTTCCCCAAGGACAAGTAAAAGTGGTTTTGTCCTAGTCTTCAAGGGCAATCTGAATTTGATTGTATCCACTGAAGCCATCTAAGAAAGAAAAGAATTTCTTTCCTGCCAAATTTTCTAATACTTGGTCAATGAATGGAAGGGGAAGTGGTCTTTTTGTATCACTTTATTTAGTTCTCTATAATCTACACAAATCATCCACTTTCCATTTTTCTTGGTACCACCACAAGTGGAGAGACCATTTGCTATTAGAGGTAGGGTAGATGAAGTTGACATCTAAAAGTTTTTGAAGTTCAGCTTTTACCACATCTTTTAGATGAGGATTAAGTCTCCTTTGAGGCTGGCGAACATGTCTCGCATCCTTTTCTATGTAAATGTGGTGTGTACATAACTAAGGATCAATTCCTTTCATATCAGGGTAGTCCCATGCAAATGCTTCTTTATATTTCCTCAATAGTTGGATGAGCTTCTCTTCTTGTTCGGAACTCAGGTTGGCAATAATGTTTCAAGTCTTTCCTAACTCAATTTCTACAATTTTGCTATTTGAAACACAAGTAGTGGTTATTGTTTGCTCATGTGTATCTTTATGAGGATCTTCTTCTAATTCATTATCAAATGCTGGTTCTATCATGTGACATTGTATGTGGGATCTAGTTTTAGCTTGGGTAATAAAATTGTTAATGGCATCATCTTCTGTTCGGTCTTTGAAATCAAGGGCCTCTTTTATACTTAATGGAGATCTAATATTTTCAGTGAGGTATGATACAGGATTCTTGTTAATTTTTATTATTATGACACTTGGCTGCGCTGGAGGGTATAAAGCTAAGTTCTTGATATTTTCCCCTCTAGTTATGGTCATATTGCCTTGTCAGCAGCCAATGTAAGCATCGACAATTGCAAGCCAAGATCTGCCTAAAATCAATTGATGTCCATCAAGTCGGTTTTTGGGGTTTATTATTAGAAAGTCGGCTGGATACTCCCAAGAGTCAATGGATACCATGACATCATGTAATGTGCCCTCTGGCCTAACCACAGATTGGTCAGCCAATTCTAATAAAGTAGAGGTGGGTTCTACTGATGTAATGCCTAGTTTTTGGCAAGTGGTAGTTGTTAATATATTGATTGCAGCTCCTAGATCAACTAAGGCATTTGAGAAGGTTTGACCATAGATTTGTACGGTTACTATTGGGTTTCATGGGTCTTCATATTTAACGAGTGTTTCTTTTCTTGATAATAGGTTGGATAGAGTACCAACTACTTGGACTCTTGGATTATTTGTTATATTCCTGCTTGGTTTCTTTATACATAATTCTTTGATAGTCTTTACATATATCGGGATGTCTTGAATGGCTTGGAGGAATGGAATTTTTATGTACAAATTTTTTAGTTCTCCCAAAATGTCAAAATCAGGATATTGTATGGGTCGAGGTATGATTAATTGTTCTGGGAATGGGGGAGAGGATGCAGTTGATTGATTATGGATTTTTTGTCTGGTCACATCCTCTTCTTGTGGAGGTTGTTCTATAGGTAACTAATTTTTACTTTGAGCTGTTTTATCTCCCTCTGTTTCGATGATACGCCCCTATCTTAATTGAAGCTCATTACACTCCCTTAGATTGGTCCCTATTTCTGGTGTTTCAATTATTTGGATAGATTGGACCAATATATTATTCGGATTAGGGTTGGGTTGGGCTAGGAGTTGCAGTCTTAAGTTAGGCTGGGGGTTTTGTTGTAAGGCTGGCAGTGTAGCTTGAGGAGGTGGAATGGTTCCTACTCGCTAATTCATCAGTCTTTGCCAGTTTTTCTGCCAAACTTGACTCTGTGAAGTAGAAGGGGTCCATTGTGCTGGATATACATTATTTTTCCAATATGGTGGGGTATAGGGAAAATTTGGCCAATTGGGTTGGCTTGGTTGATTCAGCCATGGAGATGATGAAGGGAATGATTGTTGTGACCAATTTGGGAATGGAGATTGATTTTGCCACATTGTATTATATTGTTGAGCATGATATTGTGGAGGCTGAAAAGAAGAAGCCGAATATGAAAACGTACCTGATTGTCATGGCTGCCATTGACAACGCTAATTGAGTACATACACCAATTCTGGCTCTTCTTCCACTTCCTTATATACTGCCTTCAATCTGAAAAGTGAGGGGCAGGTTTCCGTAGAATGATGTTTCATACAAATGGCGTAAACTTGGACTGCATCTAATGGACACTCCTTATGGTTGTGTTTCTTCCTACATCGGGGACAAAAGATTGCCAAACTCTGTTTTGCCTCCACTTGCTTTTGTTTGGCCTGCATAATATCAAATTGTGTTGTCAGTGTCCCTAATATATCAGTTTTGAAATTTTCTAATAAATTTCCAATTTCTACACGCGTTAATCCTTCTGCAGAAATTCTATTATCTCTTACAAACCGATCATGTTCTACCCGTTTTAGGCTTGCGCTGCCTCTCAAGCTCCTGATACATAAATCAATAATGTCAGAAAAATTTTCCTAATAAATATCTCCTTTTCCCATAATGTTTAATGTTTCAATCCATTGTTCCTTCATTCCCCTAATTAATGTTGTTTTTAACACATTATCAGGCAAGGGTAATGATGCATAAGGAGATCTTTGAAGATTATACTAGAACCGTTCAGCATACTCCTCTAATGTTTCATTTGGTCTAGCTACCATCTGGAATATTTTGTCTTTTAATTCTCTAGACCTGCAATAGTCCTGATATTTTTTTAGAAAAGACTCTTTCATTTGATCCCAGTTATTTATAACACTGCCACCTAATCCCATAAACCATCTTAAAGCAGCCCCTTTTAACGTAGAGGGAAATAATTTTAGTTTCTGGGGATCGGTGGTATAGTCATATCCTCTACACAACACGTCAAATTCAAACAGGAATGCATTCGGATCCTCTGATGTAAGACCGTGGAATGTAGGGATATGCTAAAGAGGAATTTCTTTCATAGATGCATTAGCTGTAGTATCCACAATGGGGTATTGCAGTGTAGAGGTTTGGGTGTTTAGCTGGTTTTGGGACATTTGGTCAAATACATGCCAATAACCTTCTGGGATATCTAGGAGGGTATTCCTAGGTTGTCGAGGGGAAATGGCTTTAATAGGAATGGCCTTGAAAGCACTTGCTTTATCTGGGATAATAAGAGTACCTAATGTCTAAGGGGATTCAGGTTCTTCAGCGTCGCTATAAATGATTTTTGCAGCACTTCCCTTATCTGCACTGCTTAATGGCTGAATTACCCCAAGAGGAGATCTTGGTTCTTCAATTTCTCTTGTCTCTCCTCTTCCTTCACAGAGGTTGCTAAAATTCCCTTATTGCAATGGTTCTGGGCTATAATTTTCAATTTCTTGAAAATATTGCTCTTCGGTTTGACTATGCACCTCAACAAAGGCTACAGATGGTGATCCTATGGCCCGAAGGGAACTAGTAGGCTGTCTAGAAGCAACTTTTCTAGGTCCTACTGAAGGCTGAGATTCTTCTTTGTTAATGATTTCGTCTATAAAGGTTGATCGGCCAAGGGTCACTGGCCCCTTAACTTTTCAGGCTTGGGTAGAGGTTTAGGATTCTTTTCTAGCTTTTTCTGCTTAGTCATGTACACAAATCAACTACTAAGTTCTACCCAAACAAAACAACAACAGATCTGTAGGAAAGCGGGCAGGGAGTAGGGATATTACATACTCCACACGTAGGTTCTTACCTTCCACTTTTAAAACCCAATTCTTTCCTAGTAGACTCTTACACTACTCTGAAAAGAGACAAATGGCTACACTCTTTCCTCGGCAACAGTGCCAAAATTGCGAGTCGTAAAAAGGGTCTTTTTCACCTCTAATTACCTCACATTAGTTTGTCAATCTAGGAACATTTTGTTATTTCAAAGAGTGTCTTAGTTTGAGGCTATCATTTGTCAGATTAATGCTAGTAGTATAGTGCTCAAAATACAAGAGTAAACGAATGCTTGAAACAAGATCTAATTACAGTAAAGCACCTTAAAGTTGAAGTCATGCATTCAAGAAACTAGGCAATTTATCAGTCAAGGGTCCAGTAACAGTAAATCATCCCTTTGTAAACTGATGTAACTAAAGACAATCAAGGAAAAGATCGTCAATCTGGGGGCTAGACAACAAATTCCAACGCCCGCTACAGTTTCAGATCATTCTACACACCAAAGCAATGACAATGCAAATAATAAAGAAATGGAATAGCAACTAGGAAATGTAACAGCAACTAGGAAATGTAACAACAACTATGAAACAGAACAACAACTAGAAAATCTAACAACAATCAATTCTTATGAACACCTTAATCGTCATAAATAAGTGCAGCAATCGTATCCTACAGGAATCAGGTAGCAATCCTTATTCTAAGGATAAATCAAACAACAAACGGAAATAGAATGACAACTGATTAGAAATTAAACATAGCACAGTACTCAGAGCCAAATGCAAGTGCACGATAACCCAAGATAATAACACACACAGCATGCCTTAAGAAAAATTGTAATCTGGTTTCAATACCACCAATATCAATCTTGGTTATCAGGAATAATGATTGTAATTCATAACGAAATAGAAATGTCAGTTGAACCGCAATCGCAATCAATTATAGACCATAGATGAATACAACAATATGAACTTTACAACACAGTTACTCTGTAGATGAACAACAACAGTATTCTGTAAAGACTAGCAATGTTGTATCAACAATTAAAGGAACAACAATGCGTTGCAGAGTTAATACAATGTTTCTATTTCAGAGAATGATATTACTCAGTCTAACATAAATCAAATATAATAGAGCTGTGATGTAAAATAACAAAACATATCAGATTACTGGAAAAAGCTGATAAGTAAAGCCATGCACAAACCAAAAGTAATGGTACAGGAGCAAGTGTTCCACTAGGGTCGGGCCCTTAGCCTCTAGGGACACACCGCTTGAGATTATTCCAGGATCAAAGATGAAACAACAACCAGGTTTGTATTAATGCATTAAATAGAATTACAGCGGATCACTTCTCAACTAGAGTCGATGATCAAAGTCTCAAATTCAAGAAAAGTTACATAGAAAAATGACAGTCTATCTCCCCTCAGGCTATCGGTGCTGCCCCTTTTTGTAACAGCCAAGTTGGAGATGTCAAGGATGCAAAAATAGTTAAAGCAGCGATCCCTTAGGATCAAAGGATCTTGAGGGATTCACCAAACTGTTAACTCCTAGTTATCCATTTTCTTTCTTGTGCCAAGTCGATATCTCCATTTCCTTTCCCTGGACGATATGCTTTAATTTGGATCGCCTTGTTTACATGTGGTTCCCCGCCAAAGGGACAGCAGTTAACTTGGCCCTCTCTTTTTCTTTGGGACAACAGTCTTTCATTTTTCCCTTTTGCTGCATAAGAAATGGCAATTATCAGTGTTTTCATATTGCATATTAATCTTATAGATTTTGTCATAATTTCTTATTATCTACCTAGTTCATGATGCAAAGGGGTTGTGAGTTTTAATGAAAAGATGCCAAAATAATCAACAAAAACATACCTTCTTTAGTACTCCACATGTGTTCAAGCCATACATATTGAATCAGGTGGTAGACCTTTCAAGTTTTCACCGAAAACATCCAAGTAAGTGGAAATCAAGTATTCCAAGGACAACAAGAGGAAGAGCAATTTCAAGGGAAAGAGATCAGCAACAACTCAGACGGAAAGTGAAATACCTACTTGTACTCATTATGAAAGGATTGGACATGATGAATCCAAATGTTGGAAACTTCACCCAGAACTTAGACCAAAGAAGTTCCAGAAGAATAAAGGTGAAAATAAGGATAATGCAACAATCCAACAAGATCTAGGCTCACTCAGGTGATGAAGGTAAAATAACTGCAATGGTTTCGACAAGTAAAACTTCTAACACTGGTTCAAGTTCTAGTACTGTTGCACCTTCTTCAAACATAAATCATCTGAATGAGAATAAAAGGGTTGAATTATTTCATATAAAGATAACTTCCAAGCACAAGAAAATAGATACATTATTTGACAATGGATCACAGGAACATTTAATATCTGAAGGTTTATTTAAGAAATTGGGTTTGGAGACACATAATCATCGAAGAGCATACCCATTAGGTTGGCTAAATAAAGAAACTCATATTAATGTCACAAAGCGGTGTCCGTTAAAATTTTCCATCATAACTAATTACATTGGTGAAGTGGATTTATATGTGATTCCAATAGACATATGTGGAGTAGTGCTAGGAAGTCTTTATCTCTATGAGCATGATGCAATGTTTCATAGGAAAGAGCATAAATGCCACCTTAAGAAAGATGGGATTGAATATATTGTTAGGGAACATAAACTCAAATTACACTTGGATTTAGTTTCGGTTAATCAAATGAAGCAATTGATAAGTTCAAGTAAGAAATATGTACTCATGGTTTAAAATAACAACATAAGCATCAATGGGATGCTTTTTTAGGTTGTGAGTCTCAATTTAAAGATAGTTTGGTTAAAGTAGTAGAATCTTTTCCAAGTTTATTTAAAGAACCAAAAGATCTTCCTCCTAAGTGAGAAATACAACATGAAATATATCGCATGTCAGTTATAGAGAACGAAGAAATAAAGAAACAAATGCACAAATTGATTGGAAAATGTTTTATTCGAACCACTGCATCTCCATGTGGTTCACCTATAATTTTGGTTCCTAAGAAAGATGGGACATGGAGAATGTGTGTCGACTTTAGGGCCTTAAAAAAATCACAGTAAAACAAAATCACAGTAAAAAACAGGTATCCTCTTCCCAAGATAGATGATTTACTTGATCAACTAAAAAATGTTGTTTATTTCACTAAGTTAGATTTAAGAAGTGGGTATCATCAAATTCGCATACCAGAAAATGACATCTAGAAAACTACATTCAAAACTAGGCAAGGACTATTTGAATGGTTAGTAATTCCTTTTGGTTTGTGTATTTCTCCAACAACTTTCATGTGTGTTATGAATGATGTATTCCACCCATACATTGATAAATTTCCCATGATATAATTATATGATATTCTGATTTTCAATTCAAGCATGCAAGAGCATGTTAGGCATGTTAAGCAGGTGTTTGAAGTGTTGCACGGGGAAAACTTGTACCTTAAACTTTCCAAGTGTGAATTTGGGAAAACTTCACTGAATTATCTTGGTTACATAGTTGGAGGTGGAAGTTTGAAAATAGATTGAACTAAAATCAATGTGATTGTTAAGTGGCCAAGATCATAGAATGTGACTGAAGTTAGAAGTTTCATAGGTGCAATTTTGTATTGGAGGAAATTTATTTCTCAGTTTTCTTTGATTGCATCACCGTTACATGATTTAATAGGTTCTAAAGTTCCCTTTTAGTGGGGAGGAAATTAACAAAAAAAAATTGATACACTTCAGGAAAAAAATTCACAACACCAATTTTAGCTTTACCAGATCTTCAACAACCTTTTGAAATTAAAACATATGCTAGTGGTTATGCAATGGGTGCATTCTTACTTCAGAACGAGAAACAATTTTTTTTCATTCTGAAACATTTTCTAAGGCAGTAATGAATTATCTGACATATGATCAAAAATTATTTTCTTTTGTTGAAAGTGTTAAGAACTGGAAACATTATCTAGTGGGTAGGGAATCAATGATTTGCATAAATCATCATTCGCTTTATTACCGTTAGTCTCAAACTAAGTTGCAGCAATCTCGTCATTGCAGATGGATGGTATTTCTTCAGCAATTTCACTTAGTAATTAAGTACAAGAAATGTGTCACAAACAAAGTAGCTAATATGTTGTCTAGACCATATTTGAATGCTTTAGTAGTACTACAGAATAGTTCTTTAAAACATGAAAGTTATATAGAACAATATAGTACAGATGTTGATTTCAAAGATATTTATGAATCACTAACTAATGGTGCTCAAGTGGAAGAAGTCAATTATCATATTCAAGACAGGTTGTTATATCACCTAGGTAAGTTGTACATACCACAGATAGAAAGAGTGCATGTTATTCGGGAAGCACATTCCTCTCGCACTTCAAGACATTTTGGAGTAAGAAAAACAATGGTACACATTCAAAGGTATTGTTACTAGCCTCACATGTATGAAAGAATTGTTAAGTACATTAAAGGATGTGTGATGTGTTCAACCAGCAAGCCAAGAAATCGAAATATTGGTTTGTACATGCCACTTCTAGTTCCTTTTCGACCATGGGACAACAGTTCCATGGATTTTGTAGGAGGACTTCCTAGGTCCAGAAGAGGGCATGATTACATGTATGTTGTGGTTGACAAGTTGAGAAAGGTGTATTCCTGTTTTGTGCAAAAAGCAAGTGACTGCTGAACAGACTGCAAAGATGTTCTTCAAATAGGTATGGGTTCATTTTTGGTTTCCTACTTCCATTATTTATGATCGAGAAACTCGTTTTGTAAGATATTTTTGGTCCACTTTGTGGGGACTCATGGACACAAAGTTGAAGAAGAGCACAACTTTTCATCCACAAATCGATGAATAGATAGAAGTGGTGAACAACACAGTCATACATATTCTCTGAGGTTACTGTAGTAAACATCCTAAGTTGTGGGATGAATATTTACCTTATGTGCGCATGCTTACAATCGAGCCTTACATTCTTCGACTAATTGATCGCCATTCGATACATATTTTGTGTTTCTACCAAAGTCATCGATGGATTTCATGTTTAGGGATGAGGATAAACTGGGTGAACATGATGATGAAGTTTGGGGGGCATGTGCCTCAGCTCTCATCATGCTGTGGGCATGCCATTTTTGAATCCAAGCATAGTTTTTCATTTCAAGATTGTGTAAACATGAAACCGAATCCAAGCATAGTTTTTCGTTTCAAGTTTGTGTAAACATGAAACCAAATCGTAGCATACTTCCCCATGCTTCAGGCTTGTGTATTCCATTTTAACCCTCGTCATTGCCATTTTTATCAGCCTCTCCCATGAGATAAGCCTTGGTTTTTTTCTCCATTCCATCACCACCATCTCTTTGGCCAATCATTCACTTTCACTTGATTTTTTTGCCCTTTCTTAACGAACCACAACAATGAGTGGTTTTACTAGCCAACCTCTTAACCTCTTAGTTTTTGAAAAGTTCCACCATAACCGAAACTAGTTGCTACCCTTTATACCACTCATTCCTCCAGTATGAGTCACCATTAAGCTCTTTTCTAACTCATAAAAAATGAAAATATTGCCGAGTATTTTTCCCTTTTAGACTCGTTAAAACAAATAAAAGCAGGGAGTCATATTTGAACTCTTTTCTGACTCTCAAAATATCAAAATATTTTTGAGCTCTTGTCATTTTGAACTCATTAAAGTCTGTGAAACATCATTTACCCAGTATATGTTTACTGCTTTTTTAAGGTAAGATAAACTATTTACAAAAAAGGTATTCCTTGGTTGACATGGACAAGAGGTTCTCTCGAGTATTTTTCTCTACCCTTTCAGGCTCGAGAAAGAACTTTATGAAAAGGGACCTTTTGGAGTTTTCTTTTCCATGTTTTTTTCAAACTCTCTAAACATGAAAAATATTCTGACCTTCACCTTTGTCAGACCCGTTAAAAGATTAAATGACATAGGACTTTTCATTATGACGAGACCACGCTTATACTTCCTAGTGTTCAAAATTTATTAAGTAGGATCCTTTCGAAGGATGGACTTATATTACAAGCATATGATATCCCCTTCAAACTTGTGTTTCAAAAATAACTAGGGTACTCGCCAGAAATGATGGGGTGAAATTGGAAGTATTCATCAGTTGTATTCTTCACTTGATGTAGCGTGTCACTCTTGAACATTGACAGTCATTTGTTGTTCGTTTTGGGTTTTGGGACATCCTCACTCTGTCACTTTACTTCCTGGGTTTGGGTTATCCATTTTAACCTATTATCTGATCTCTACCACATCACCATCACCTTTGATCCTATGATGTAAAATGTTGCCAAACTCCGGAGTCGTGTCATCCACATGTTCAAGAGAGGTCTTATTGCCTATACAATGTTTGATCATCTATCAAATTATTGGATTTCTCTCATTCATTATGTTTCTCGTTTCATTCCAATGATGAACGATCCATTATGACTTTCCTTCGATGGATCTCTTCCTGTCGACTTCAGCTCATTATCCAGGAAGTTAATTTAGAAACTCCTTTCCAGTACCTTAGAGCTTCCATTCCTTAATGGCAAGTTCTTCCCATTTGATGATAGGTTCTCATCATTTGCCCTCGATCGAGTGATTCCACAGGTGTTCGACTTCAGTTCCTTATTCATACTTCATGAATTGTAGTAATAGTACCTTGAGATCCATTGACATTATGGTTAGTTTCTCTCGCGCTTGTCAACAGTTCACATCATTGGCCATAATCAGGTGATTTTCTAGCATGTTCCACTTCAACACATCTATTCACATGTTAGAATTTGTACTTTTATCAGGTCGTGTTGGAGCACAAGACCATGGGCTTAGATCACAAAAGTCCAAGTTGCGAAGAGTAATGAGTCATTCATGATTATATACATGATTCTTTAGATGGATGGATGTGACCATGCCATGGGTATCATTTTGATCCTGCTCAGTTGAATGGCTGTGACCATGCCATGGGTATCATTTTGATCTTGCTCAGTTGAATGCCTGTGACCATACCGTGGGTCCTTTCATTTTGATCCTCTCTATGCAGATGGTTGCACCCAAGCCATGGATCTATTTCATATGATCCCTTTAGTCGAATGGTTGCATCCATGCTGAGGATCCATGCACGTGATCCTTTTCTTGATGGATAGTTGCACCTATACCATGGAATCATGTATTGTTATACGCCTCTCATGTTTATCAAGAATGACTATCAGATTTCAGATATGTATATGCATGTTTGATTTGGAGGTCTTCTGATGTTGGTATTCCAAGTCCTCGCTCTGTCTTAAAGCATTTTAGTCATTGCTCTCAGCTCTGACTTCATGCTTTGGGGGGAATCTATTACATAGCAATTTGTCACTCTCCTATCACTCCCTGTTCCTGATCCTAGAGAACCCTAGTAGTGACTATTGTGTTATATTTTCACTATGAAATCTATGCTCTTGCATCCCTTGAAGTTTGAAGAAAGTAGTCCCCATTCCCTTCAAAACATATCTAGAGAATCCTTATTAAAACCCATTTTTAAGATCAGTGTTCTTTCTCAATGTCTCACCCACGCTAATGGCACAGCTTTACACCATGACTTGCACTGATTGGCACTACTGTTAGCCCAATAGCCACGTCATTCTACTTCTGGACTGTTTTTATAACAAGAAATAGAGTTTCACATCCAAAAACTTCTAGTGGTGATGTGCTAGATGTTCGTTTGGTTGGATAAGGGCTGAGAACTCCATACAAGGTTCTTTCCACCTTAAAAGTGGACCTTCCCAAGGATATAAGACCTTCTTCCCCCTTGAGCAGATCTCATTCCTATCCTCCTCTCCCTATATAAACCACTTCCTCTTACCCTTTTTGGTTAGAATACAACACATAGTGAAAGTGGTGGAGAGATAGAACCAACTGCAAAATTCTGAAATATTTAGCTTTTGAGAGAAGAAGATTAGCCTTAGATATCAAAAGACTAATATTTGGTAGCTAAAGCATGAGGAGAGAGAGTTAGAGCTTGGAATCCATTTCATGTCAAGCTAGATGAGGAAAAGAGTGTTGAAAAGGCATGTAGTGGGACTTGGATAGTGCAAAGGAGATCTCTAGTGTCAAGGCTTCGGTTGTATTTCTATTTGAAGTTTATTTTAATACAAATAATGGTTTATTTCCTATATCAAGTGTAATATTACATTTCATAGCTTAGAACTCCTAGACCTTTTAAGTAGATTGGATTTGATTTTATGCTATCATGTTTCTTGTTGTTTAATGCATGTTTGTTTCAGGTACTTGAACGAAAGGAACGAAAGGACTGGAGCAAAGAAGCAAGATCACCATCAAGTGGATTAGCATTGTAAGAGGTAGGACCTCTTATTCAATTCTAATCTAAGGAAATTTACATTGGATTGTCTTGTTTGTGGCTAGACCAACTCCCTTGGGCTAGAGGGATCGTCTCTATCCGTAGAGAGGATATTCCTACACCACAGCTAGTCCAAATCAATACATAAGAGGAGGATGTTCTCAAATTATATATTACAGAGAAATGGAACACATAAAATATTGCGTAAACAAATACATAAATGCATAAAACAAGATCCACTCCTTCCTTTCTTCATTTTATATTTTCCAACAAAATGAAGAGATACAACCTATAGCAAATCTGCTATAATTTCCTCTTTTCTCTCACACAACCTCCTCTCTCTCCCTCAGAATAATCATACACAACTATAATACAATTCCCTCACATAAAATGAGGGTTTCCTTCTAGGGAATAAAAACCCTAAATTAGCATAACTTCTACCATGATATCATTCTCCTAATGAACGACCCATATTGAGTATCAAATTTACAATATTTTACAAGGAAAATTTTCATCTATTTTTAGCTTCAGGGGCACTTCCCTCAAACCCTAGCTTGTTATCGGGAATAGTGTCCACTTGGAGTTGCTAATCCCACTAAGACTGGTAGCAATCTTAGAAACAAACAGGTTAAAACTACTTTCGCTTTCCTTTATGGGAACAAAGGACACCAACCTCAATCTTGCGCTTGGTTCCTTGCTCGGTTCCTCTCCTTTCCGATAGATCTTTGCCGCTTCTTCTTCGTCTACCCAGCTTCAAAGAGCACCTGTGGAATCAAATCAGCATAATACTATCAAAGAATAGAGATCTACAAACATAAGCAATACAGGACCAAATATGTATTGACCACACAAATGCATATATAATCAAACATACAATAATGTGGAGGAAAAATTGAATAGCTTTATTAATATCAAGAATAGCAAAGAGGATTACAACCAATTGTTCTAACCCAGCATCATCCTCCAGTAAGAAAGCCCTTCTTCACCTCATGTAAAGCTTAGATCACCCAACACTGTGATGTTGCACCAGGAAACCAACAGCACTTCCTTACAAGATATAAGATTCCAGCCTCTGGATCTCTGTGATGAGGGATCCATATATAGATGATTGTAGGGGGGTGAGTCAACTTCTGGGTTTTTTATTAGTGTCCTCTCTCTGACAGTTCTTGATTCCACTTGGATATTGATGATCTCTTACTCATCCCTCGGCAAATTCAGAGAGGCAAGTGTCAGAGGAGAAGTTTCTGGAAGATTCTATGATCCTCCACCTCGCAAACTGTCTCTACCATTTGTCCATTCTCACCAATCGCACCCTACAGAAGGGCTTTCCAGTATGCATCGCACCCTTTACACTGAGTAGGTGATATGAATCACACCCTCTACACTGGGCATTCTGTATGGTCCAGTTTTGACCAGTTCTGAGCAGTTATCTGTGGAGAACTTCTGGGAGATGATGTAATCAGATGACCTTGTTCCTTTAGGGAGTGAAGCAACACTTTTAGGGACTTAGGAGACTTTGGTTTATGGACATTTATGATTGGGGTTGCAGTGCCCAAAAATGCCTATAACAGTTGCCCCCTAAAGCATGACGTCATTAATCTTTTGATGTCGGGTGAAATGATTTATCATGAGGATCCGAAGTTTTTCCTAGCTGGAAGGTGACCTGTAATAAGATACAATACAATAAATTATCTTTATAATACTTTTCATGATCTAGCTGAGGTGAGCATTCCCATGTTCAACTTTATAAATTCATTCTCATGTACATAGGACAGACAATCGTCTATGTAGCAGACTGATGATTCAGACAGAGTCATCATCCTTTGATTTGGATGATCATTTGTTCGGCAATGATGTAAATTTGATGTCTTTATATTCCTAAATATATCGCATCCTGGATGAATGAAACTAGATCTGGGGTCTTCAAAACTCGTTCAATCTTCACTCGGAGTACAGGTCGATCCATGTGAAAGATGTTCTGGAGTCGAACATGGAAAGACATCGCCTGATTACCAGCCAATGATGAAAGCTATTAACAGGCGCGAGAGGAATCACCAATAATGACAATGGTCATCAAGGTACTATAGTACAATTTGCGTGGTGTGAAAAGGGACTTGGCGTCGAACACCATGCAAAATCTTTCAGTCAAAGGCCATTGATGTAAACCTGTTGCCGAAAGTGAGAAACTTGCCATTGAGGCATGCAAGCTTCAAAGTACTAAAAGGGGTTCTTCCTAGGTCGACTTCTTGTATAATGAGCTGATGTTGACAAGAAGTGACCCATTGTAGGAGGGCCTTAATGAATCCCACATCTACGACACGGAATGGAGCAAATGATTTTGGTGGTGAAAACGATCTGATGATACAGGGTTCAGGGTGGCGGTCATGAAAGAATGGAGCGTGAATGTATTGCAGCGGATGAGACACAGGTGAATTCTCTGAGCGACTTCTCTTGAACATATCGGTGACACTAACAATGGATTGGTAGCGTTAACCCCAAAGATGGATGGTGTGATGGACTAATGGTGATATGACCGGTGAATGGAATAACCCATCCCGACTCGGACGGAGTGAAAGTGTCATGTTCAAGAGCGACTTGCTACCAACAAAGTTTCTTCAAGTTTTCTTCCCAATTTTCCCCAGTCATTGCTGACCAGTACCTCTTTATTTTTATCAGGCTTGAGGAGGATAACATATGCTTGTTCTATAATCTGCCCTTCTAGCGAACCCGTCGCTATGTTTTAACGAGCATAGCGATAGTGAAACTCGTTCTCGTCCATTTGGAAAAGTTTGTCGCTATTGGTTTTAACGAGTTTAACGACAATGATAACTCGGTCCTTTTTCATTTTTAGAGAGTCTGAAAAGGGACAGAAAGGAAAATCCAATGATTCTTTTTCGTCATATAATCCCTTAAGTCCGAAAAAGCATAAAATAATACGAAAGGGATGAATTTTCGATAGTTTTAATGAGCTGAACAAGACAAGCGCTCGATCTTTTTGTGTAATAATCCCTCAGGTCCAAAAAGATTAAAATCTAGAGGGATAGAACTTTTGATGACTTTAACGAGCCGGAGAGGCCAATTGCTCGGTAATCTTTTCATATTTTACGAGTCAGGTGAAAAGAGCTTAAAGGAGACTCGTTTTTTGAGGAACGAGTGATAATTTTGGGTAGCAGCTGATTCCAGGTAAGGTTTGGAATTTTCCAATTATGGCAGTGTCACAAGGATGGCTAGCAAGATCACTCATCGTAGTTGTTCCTCAAAAGGGCAAACAATCAAATTAAGGCGTATGATCAGCTAAAAAAGATGGAGGTGATGATGAGAACACAACCAAGGCTTAAAAGCTGATGATAATGCATTCACAAGTCATTTACCGGAAATTGGTTCATTTTTTAATGAGCTTAAACTCTAGGGGAAACATTTCCTCATTGCTTATGTTTAATTTTTAACGAGCTTGAACTCCACGTAAAAACTGCTCGTGCCAGTCATATAATAATGATATCTCATCTATAGATGCCATTTTTTATGGAGCTTGCACCTTTCAAAGCTTTGCCCCGAATCCTTTATTTATGAAAGTTAGGAAACGACCAATCCTATGAGTTTAAAGGGTTTGAGAATCTACAAACTAAGAAAATAAATAGTCGCTCTTCACTTGCATGCAAAAAGGTTTGCATGCCCCGGGGTATAGTGAAACATTTCCTGGCTACCATTTAGACGTTCTTGTTTCAGCAAGACAGTTTCCATCCACATAGTAGATAGAAACACTTCCTGGCTTAGTCCGTATGGACAAAGGTGATTCTCACTTCAACCACCTAACCTTGACGAGGGAATCTTATTCCAGTCTAACTCCCTTTTCCTGTAAGGACGGGTGTCGGACCAGTCATTTTCCTTCGCGGAAACCTACTCTATACCTGGAGTTTTCCTGCCAGAGCAGGCCAGGGTGCATGCTCCCTGGGTTTCAGTCATGTCCTCCTGAATTACTCACGCTCTTTAGGTGGATGAACTGGAGGTTGATGAGACATTCCTTGCGTGAAAAGACAATTTAGGGATGTTGTTTGACTATTAGCTATGTGTTAGCTGGGGAACGAAAGCTGGTCTATGAGCTGGACCACTCGGCCTTCATGCAGAAAACACATTACTCTAAAGAGTGAGGAGACAATGGCTCCCATGCTATAAATATAGTCGCGCCCAGGGTAGATTATAATCTAGGGGTTCCTTGGACTACCATCACGTTCATTGTACAAACGGTCTTTCCTTCTCAATGTTATGGGGCACATTAGGAAGGATCCCTAACAGTCGACTAGTTCCTTTGTTGAAGCCTATTAGATTTTTCATCTCAGGCAGAAGCGATGGCGAACCAAGCGCTTTCCAAGTAGTTGAGGAAAGGATACTCACAGAAGCCCCTTCATCTATGATGGTACTAGCCATGACCATTCTATAAGCTTGTACAATGATTCAGAATGGTACACTTGCCGGTAAATGGGGTCTGCCTAGTAGATTCCAATCAAAGGAAACGACTAGGTTGCTTGGAGGTGGGACCGAATAGATGGCCGGATACGACTCTGAAAAACTTCCCTCCTGCGATAAAGGAACGGGTAGGTTTCCTCCATGTTCATCGGGGTCTGTGTTTACGAAAATAATTTGAACGAAGTCGTTCTCATTCTCTTCAGTGACTGTATCATTTGAAGATGGACCTTCCGAAGGCAAGACTGGTCAACTGTCGCCTCGACCTTTTGACTTTCGTCCGGTATGGATTCAGAGGGTTTATCTTCAATAATAGACGCTTCGATCGACCACAATGGCATGTCAATCGGATTTTCAACCAGTGATGGACTCGGCAAGAGTTTCTTATATCCAGGAGGGAGCCATAGTAGTGAAGCAGGACGGTCATCCAAAACTCTTTTAGCTTCGTCTAGGAAGGTGTTGTGCTGTATAACAACCCCCCATTTCATAAAATTTTACTTTCAAAACTATAATATGAAATGGGTCCCTTTTAGATAAAATTGGTATCAACTTACCATTCCTCAAAAGGTCTGAAAAGAAACAAAACATTATAAACCTTTTGAGTCAACATATAATCGGTCTTATAATAAAAAATGAATAATTCTTTATTATTGCAATAAATCGATCGCAATATCGCATATCACAATAACAAAAGATGCATAACAAAAGACCCATTGGTTTTCCCCGATGCAACAAGCGCGAATAACTATCGGATATCGAGAAGGTAAGCAATCATAACAAAAGGCCCCTCTCTTTGCTCTGATGCGATATCGCTATCGGCGATCGAGAAATGTAACATGCATGCAAATCTCTCTTTTAAAAACTCCCGATGCAAATTCACAATATCGCTATCGACAATCGGGGATTCCGCAATGACACCAATATAACTACTCAAGCATTCCTCTGATCTCCGATTGCGATAAAGCTAAGCGCGACTTTCAAAAAGGATTGATAAGGCTTGGGTATATTGTGTTAAATTATTATTAAAAGCCTTTCTCTTCCCGATAGTGATTCACTTGCGATCAACTGCCAAAAAATTAAAGCCACGCTTAAATGAACTATTCGACGAATAAACGATATGATGAGAATTTAAATGACTGATAGGTTTAAACGGCCAACTAATGGAGCAGTTATGTCAAAATCTCTTCAGAGATTGTATCCGTGGCAGTCTTGTTTTAATCCTCCATTATTCATTGATTGATATAACCCTTTCAAACTTGGTTTGCGCCACCTATTCTCTGCATTACGATCATTTTATCTCCTGTGCAGAGCTCCTCCGAAGCAGCGAATTTAGGCCTAATGGGGGAGAAGTCTAAGAAATTTGGAACAGCTTCAGCTTCCGCAGTAACAGGACAACATACCACTCATCTGGGACCAAGTAAAAAATGATTGATCTCAGACACTACATGTCTTGGTCTCGGTAATACTAGTTGGCAGAGCATCTATAATCTGGTTGAAGCCGAAGAACCTCAAGAAACATTAGTACAAGCTACAGCAGGCTCGAACCGGAAGTCTGAGGCTACCCTAAAGGATTTGGACAATTCTTACTTACACCGGATAGTCGCTCGAGAGTAAATTCTTCCATACACCGATGTGGTAAGGTGGGCAGTTGAGGAAATCCCAATTACAAGAAGAACATTTTGCACTATCGACGGGAGAGTCTTCGGTTCATTTCAACCCAATGATTTGAGACAAATGTACCATTTTCCCCAACCAGAGAAGAAGTATAACAAAGCATTTCTGGAAAATTTCAGAGATGAAAATGAAACTGAATCAGCACCTATACGGGAATGGAGATAGAACCCCGCGAAACACAAGCATGAGTCCTCGGGTAAATTACTATTGGCCAAAACATTGGAGCAATCATGTTATCAAGAGCTGGAAAAGAATGGGAGATTGATCAGTGGTATTAAAAGTTTAACTTGTGACACCTATTAGTTGTTCCTAGTAAAACCATACAGTCAGAGAGCCACCCTCAAGTGCCTAACAGATGCAATCGGGTGCATCATTCCCGATATACATGATGCCACCTATTCGGCTCAACTCAATTCTCATCTCAGCCGCCCTCAAGAAGTGGAACCGATGCTATCGATATGCCAACTCAGGTCAAAAGGAAAACAGCCAGAGTGATGAATCATACTGCCAACTACCAGATTTCTATGGAGGAGATATTCAAAATCAAGTTATACCAATTTAGTAGCATTTTAATTTTGTAGTTATTTAGTGTAATTAAGTATTTATAGACCCTTTCATGTGTTTAGAAAGGGTCCTAAGTTTTTGTATATGAATTAAACCTGAAGTTGCACTACTATACTTCAGGTATATTTTTTTATAAAGACTGGGCCAATTATTCCAATTTTGATAACGAAGCTTTTATGTGGATGTGCACTATTGCCTTTATTTAAAAGTATCTCTGAGTCGAAAGAAGGAATTCGAATTGCGATTGATGTTGGGAATGATTTGCAGCTCATATGGTACTACTATCTATGTCTGAATTCATTCTTTTTATGTGAATTGTTATTTGATCATTCTTTCTATTATTGAATATATGCATGTGTTTTAATAGCATTCTTTATACTTTCCACTATTGGATTTTTACAGTGTGCATTTCTTCTAATCATACATGTATCAGTAATATAAAAAGACAAGTGTAACAATGTTTTATTAATTACTTTGTTCAACTATTTGAACAAAGCAATTATTATATGAAGGAATGTCTATGTTTATTGAATAGAGTCATCTATATGCCTATTTATGAACAGAGATCATCAAACATTGCACTTAAGAATAGAAGCTTTCCCGGGATAATATAGTTGTTTGTATTTTCGCTTTTTAGATTAAGTCATTCATTCATTGTCACTTATTAGAAAACTAGTCACTCATCCATCCCTTTTTTATTCATCACTAGGAAACTGGTCCCATTATATCCAGTCGGAGCCACAATCCCGAACGGAAAAGGAGCTGTATTAAGGTCCAGGCAGGGTGGTTATCCCCCAATGTTGATGCAACGATTTTCGATGCATCAACATTTTTGGCGCTAGAAGGAGGGCCATCAACTATGAATGGCGAGTAAATCAAAATCTATAGACCATTCTCAGAGTAAATCTCCCTCCACCTCACCTCGGACCTCTCGTTTGCATTTTGAAATACCAGTATCCAAACGAGAAGAAGAGGGATCAACTACCACTGCTCAACCCCATCATACTTCAGAACGATTAAGTCCTGAGTCCCCTGAAGTTCAGTCTCTCATCCAGGAAACTTCAAGGCTTTTCCATATCACCTCAAAAATCTGAAGTATTTCAAGGCAGTGAGACTTCGCAATTCCATCTACTTCACCCTCTCACCAGACTTCAAAGAGAAAAACTCGGCATTGGACCTGCTGAGTTGCCTTTACCGAAAGGGAAAAAGGCTAAAAAGAACACTGAAGGATCTGGTAGTGAGACCTTTTCTCCATCATCTTCCATCTCATCCTCTCCAGTGCGAAGTCAAACATCCACTCCCCCATCACATATTGTTGTTCAGTAGGGATCACCAACTTCAACATCACAATCTATTCAATCTTCAATACCAACTCCTCCCCAAACACCTGGAACTCCATCGGAAATCATTGTTACATTCAAGATGGCTCAGAATCCATGGAACAGTCCTGGTGTAGTCACTATGCCTGCACCATTACATCCATTACCTGATTATCCTGAGAAGTGATTACCAAAATTTAATCCAGATACTGGAACATTGGCTGAGGAACACATTAACAATTTCATGTTGTCAGTTAATCTAAAAGGAGTAACCGAAGAAGATGTTGTCGTTAGGCTTTTCCTCTACACTTTACAAGGATCAGCTGGGTCTTGGTATTTTTCCTTACCCTCTGGATCCATTACCAGCTGGAATATCATTCAGGAGCAGTTTCTTACCAAATATGGTGATGATAGATCCTTGGCGACATTGATTAATGATCTTTCAAACCTAAGGATTGAATCTAGAGAACCTATCAAGGAGTTTAACTCTCGATTCAATAAACTCTTGAATAAGATCCCTACCAATTCCAATCCAAGTGAACAAATCAGAAGCAAGTGGTATATCACAGCCCTACCTTCAAATATAGCCATTTCTATAGATAGAGCTGGGAAACCAACTTTAGCGAAAAACATGAAAGAAGCGCTCGCTATGGAAAAACGCATTATCAATTTGGAAAAGAAAGCTGCTCTCGAAGATAGGAAATCCAAAAGAGTTTCTTTTAAGGATGATTCAAAGAAGAAAACCCTTAAATATCGATACGATATGGAGGGTCCACAAAAGGTCCTCAAAACAATGTCAAATGAAGTGGTTGAAATTAAAAAGCAAGTAGCAGAAACTTCAACAAAGAAACCATATAGAAATTTTAAGAAACCTGAGCCAAAACCACCAAATGTTATATCTAATGCAGATTCAGATCCTGAAGAGGAAGAAGAAGATGAAACAATTTCACCATCCGATGAATTCGAAGAAGAGGAAGTTGTTGAATGCCATGGAATGTGGGACTTCATATTACCTAACTCCGATACTGAAAATGAAAAAGAAGCTTTTCCTGTGACTACTAGGAGTAAAGGTGCCCCTGAACCTGTCCAGGCAAGTTCAAAGAAAAGGAGTGCAGGTACTACTACTACAAAGGAAAAGGTACCCACAAAGAAGCCGCCTCAATAATACCTCAAAACCAACCATCATCCTCAAATATACCTTCAACATCTAAAACGTTGGTAGTATCGGATTCAATGGATTACAATATTGTTGATGATATGAAGAAGACTAAGGCAAACATCACCATGTTTGAACTTAGCAAATTAAAACATCAACAGAAATTGCTTCTTCAGGAACTAAATGCAGTTCCTTCTTCACCTCTTCTTAGTGCTAAAGCTGCAAATGATTCAGGTCAACCACCTTCTGGTAGAGTTGAAGCTACTGATACGATTCTAATTGGAGACAGATCAAATTCCCATACCCCTGCTTTCCTCTTAACCTACGAGATCTATAATCGAAATCTACACAACTGTTTGATTGACTCAGGGGCGTCCTCTAATATAATGCCAGCTTCAGTTTCTTCCAAACTGAACATTGAGCCCCAAAAGTCTGAAAATCACATTGTGCAGTTGGATAGAACCAAAGTCCAGGTTTTAGGGGAAGTCAACTCTGTGACTATCAATTTATCGGCTGATCCACGAGTAGTTCAAAGAATTGATATATTAATCGCTGATATACCTGAGTTTTATGGTTTAATCTTGAGTTGGGATTGGTCTGAGAAGCTCCATGGGTATATTCCTACCGATTGGTCCCATATGTGGCTACCCTACAAGGGAAAGCCAAATCAAATAAAAATCAATCGGGAGAAACATATGACCCATATTGTCACAGAATTTGAACAGGAGAATAAACCAATAGAATTTAACAATAATATTTTGGGGAATTACTCTTCCGAATCATTCTTTGGCAATTATACTACCCAACCATCTCCTTTCTCAGTGAGCAATTTCACATCCCAAATCGAAAATTTTTCACAAAACGATAGATCAAGATGTGTTAATGTTGCTGAGAAAACTGTAAATAAAATTGTTTATAATTATTTATTTTGGTCTTTATACTTTGACAGATCTAAATCCAGTGAAGGATCAGGAGCAGGGTGCATTTTAGTTAGCCCTGTGGGAGAAAAAACGATGTTGTCTTGTAGGTTGGAATTCGAATGCACAAATAATACAGCTGAGTATGAGGCCTTAGTTCAAGGACTATATAAAGCTATTGGCCTTAAAGTTCAATATTTGAAAGTGTTTGGTGATTCAGAGATTGTCATTAAACAAGTTAGAAATACAATTCATTATCTTTCTAGTCACCTCAAGCACTATCAGTCTTTGGTCCAGGAACTTATATCTCATTTTTTAGCATTCAACATTTCGCCTATTCCCAGATCCCAGAATGCAGCAGCTGACTTGCTATCCAACGTTGCTTCTAAACTCCTACCTTCTAAAGATTACAGCCCAGATAGATTTTCAGTGGAGTTAGTTTTTAGACCATAGATTCCTGACAATGTCACCAATTGGCAAGTGTTCAATCACGATGAAGACATCTTACATTTCTTGACTTCCGACAAGTCCTACGATGATAAAATCATTGATGAAAGCGATCATGATCTCTATATGAAGGAAAAGAACGAGGAAAACTCAATACCAAAACCTGTGGTTAAACTTGAGGATCTCTACGATATTAAAGACAGTTTTAAATAGGTAACCAATTCAAAGCTCCAAAGTTCCACCTTAAGATTTGAATTGATAAAACTTGGTACTGAGAAGAACCCTCAAAACATCAATTTGGTATTAGGACTTTCTGTGGAGGAAAGGATAGCATTCATTAGATTATTAAGAAAAAATAAACATGTCTTCGCTTGGAAATATGATGATTTAAAAACAAACAATACATCAATCATTTAGCATACCATTCCAATGCTTTCTGAACAAAAACCAGTCCAACAGAAGTTGAGGAAAATTCATCCTAACTTAGAGAGTCAAATAAAATCCGAACTCAATAAACTCTTGAAATCTAAGATTATTTTTCATGTTTGGCACTCAAACTGGGTTTCCAATAAGGTGCCTGATAGAAAGAAAAATGGCGACATCAGGATCTGTATAGATTTTAGAAATCTGAATAAGGCAAGCCAAAAAGATAATTTCCCATTACCTACCATGGAGAAAATACTCCATTCAGTAGCAGGTTCTGAGTTAATGTCCTTTTAGATGGTTTTTCAGGATATAACCAAATTTTGTTCCATCCTAATGACAGACTCAAAACTACCTTCAGAACAAAATGGGGAACTTACACTTATCAAAAATTGCCTTCTGACTTGTTAATGCAGGAGCTACATTCCAAAGAGCAATGGATATAGTCTTCAAAGGATTGATAAATAAAACAGTAGTTGTCTATTTAGATGATATTACTGTATTTTCTAAAAAGAGATCCAATCATTTACACGAATTGAATCAAATCTTTGAACGTTGTAGAAGGTATGGTATTTCACTCAATCCCAAAAAATCCTTCTTTCCTCTTAATCAAGGAAAGCTCTTGGGCTTCATCATTTCCAAAGATGGTATTTATATTGATCCGGATAGGATTAAAGAGATTTCTGAAATTCCATTTCCTCATAACAAAAAATCCATGCAGTCATTTTTAGGTCAAATTAACTTTGTCAAGAGATTTGTTCTCGAATTTTCCCACATCATTTTACCATTACAAACCATGATTAAGAAAAATTCAGTGTTTAGATGGGGATCTGTAGAAAAGGAAGCATTTGATTCAATCAAACGATCAATAATCAATGCCCCCTCTTTAAACACTCCTAATTTTTCTAATCATTTCATATTGTATACTGTCGCGTCCACTTCATCTTATGCAGCAGTACTCACTCAGATCAATGATCACAACTTGGAAGCACCGATTTCATTTTATAGTTCAAATCTTCAGGGTGCTAAGCTAAATTATTCAGAAGTTGAAAAACAAGCTTTTGCTATGTGCAAAGTTGTCAAACATTACAGACCCTTGCTTTTAAAAGCCCATACAAAAGTTATAGTTCCTTTTTCTGCAGTAAGGCAATTACTAATCCAAAGGGAATTAGGAGAAAAGAGGGAAAATTAGGTCACAACACTACAAGAGTATGACTTGGAAATCAAGCCAACAAAGATTGTTAGGGTCCAAGGTTTTTACAGGTTATTAGCAGCAGCATCCAACATTCAAGAATCAGGTGATACAGAACATATTGAAGAAATCAACCAGATAAGTATCACTCATTCTGAATCACAATATGCAGACTTGATCTTTTATTTGAAAAATGGATATGCACCTCCTAATATTTCTTATAAAAACAAATGAGCCATTAGATTAAAAGCAAAAAACTTCATAATTATTAATGATGTACTTTTTAGGCAAAATTATGATTCAATTTTATTAAGATGCCTAGAAAAACCTGAAGCACAAAAGGTTTTGCAGGAGCTACATGATGGACCAGCAGGAGGACATTTCAGAGCTGACACAACAACCCACAAAATCATCCATGTTGGATATTATTGGCCCACCCTATTCAGAGATACTCACGAATATGTAAGGAAATGCCGAAGTTGTCAAATCTCCAGTGGAAGACAAAGAAAACCATCTCTCTCTTTGCAACCAGTCAACGTTGATCAACCTTTCGAGCAATGGGGATTGGATATCATTGGGGAAATAACTCCACAGTCCTCCAAACAACATAAGTATATCCTTACTGCTACTGATTACTTTACTAAGTGGGTTGAAGCAATTCCTTTAAAGACAACAAACTTTGAAGTAATTATAGAGTTTATAGATCAATTCATCATTACCAGGTTTGGTGTCCCAAATGCTCTTGTTTTCGATAATGCATCTTATTTCTCTGGAAATGCTATGTTTGAGTTTGCTATTAAAACAAGATTTAAATTGAAATATTCAGCAAATTACTATCCCTAGGGTAATGGCTTAGCAGAATCTACCAATAAAAATCTAGTCAAAATTATTAAGCGGGCTATTGAACAGAATCATAAAAACTGGCACAAATCTTTAATATTCGCACTATGGGCTAATAGAATAACATAGAAGGCTTCCATAGGAACTTATCCATTCAACCTTGTATATGGGCAAGAAGCAGTTCTGCCAACCAATCTATTACTTCCTTCTCTAGCCCTAGTTCAGTTTATTGAGGAAAGCCCCTCTTCTTCTATTCAACTTAGACATGATCAAATCTTAAAATTAGAAGAAGAAAGAGAAAAAGCCAAAATTACTCATGCAAAACATCAACAAATTATCAAGTCATCTTTTGATTCAACTTCATCCAGTTCAAAACAATTACAAGTTGGTGATCTAGTTCTAAAATGGGACAAAGCCCATGAGGATAAAGGAAAACACACCAAGTTCTAGAAGATGTTGCTTGGACCATTTCAGATCAATGAGAAGATAGGCCATTCAACGTTCATATTACAAGATCTGTCAGGAAAGAGGGATTCTCTTCCTATTAATGGCCTCATCTTAAAGAAATTCTTCAATTGAGGAGGTAACCCCTTCTCCTTTTTAATTTCAATAGAATTTGCAGTTTTTTAGGATTATCAGCAAATAAAGTTGCAAGATATCTTCCATTGGCCTTTGCTATACTGAAAAGTTGCTCAAAAGAAGTAATTTTGATATTTACTTTTAAAATAGAAGCCTTAAACCCCATTTCATTTTTGTGAAATCTTCTCAAGATTTAGAACTACTGTAAATCATTTTAATGTTTTCAAAATGGCCACAAAAAAGGTTATCAATATCAAAATAGAAGCTAATTCAATCTTAGCATCTTCAACTCTTACCCTGTCATCCATTCTCTCTTAAGGAGAAAATTGTCCATCCCATTCATCCAAGTTTATGATTACTCAGAGTGTAATTCTAAAATATTTGATATAAAAGATAAGGGGTCTTATTACAAGCCTGCCTACCATGATCATTGGGAAATAATTTAACCGACATTACCAACACTGCATACCAAAACAGGGTAATGGCTTATAATCATAAAACAAGGTGTCTCATCACGAGCCAACTTGTTCGGTTACATTACAACCAGTGAATGGCATTGTCAAATAGCTGGCCACCAAACCAGGACAATGGCTTTTTATCTTACAAAATAACAAAAAAGGAAAAGAAATACAAAATATGAAACTATATTTTGAATTCATTCTTTTAATCATACTCTGAAATGAATGGGATAATGGACAGTCAAATGGTTAAAAGGTATCCCTGTTGAAACTATAAACGTTTGCTGGCAGCAAAGGCTCTATCTATGACAAAGGAGTCAATTAAAAAGGCTAAGTTGGAAAGGTTTTTGTTTTATCATTATCAACCAATAGAGGCCAATTTAAAACTTAGTATGTATTTAATTTTAACAAGAGAAGAAATTAGCCAAAATAGCTCTTATTATATTCAGAATGTATGTATACCTAGTTATATTAGAATTTTCCTCTTTGATAAGATTTCTATATAAAGAAAGTCTAAGTATTTAAATATTTCTCAGAGATAACTGTTTCTCCCAGCGAATCGCCAATTGTTGTGCTATACAACAACCCCCCATTTCATAAAATTTTACTTTCAAAACTATAATATGAAATGGGTCCCTTTTAGATAAAATTGATATCAGCTTATCATTCCTCAAAAGGTCCGAAAAGAAACAAAACATTATAAACCTTTTGAGTCAACATATAATCGGTCTTATAATAAAAAATGAACAATTCTTTATTATTCCAATAAAGCGATCGCAAGATCGCATATCGCAATAACACGGGATGCATAACAAAACACCCATTGGTTTTCCTCGATGCGACAACCGCAAATAACTATCGGATATCGGGAAGGTAAGAAATCATAACAAAAGGCCCTTCTCTTTGCTCCGATGCGATATCGCTATCGGCGATCGGGGAATGTAACATGCATACAAAGCCCTCTTCTAAAAACTCCCGATGCGAATTCACGATATCGCTATTGGTGATCGGGGATTCCGCAATGACACCAATATAACTACTCAAGCATTCCTCCGATCTCTGATTGCGATAAATCTAAGTGCGACTTTCAAAAAGGATTGATAAGGGTTGGGTATATTGTGTTAAATTATTATTAAAATCCTTTCTCTTCCTGATAGTGATTCACTTGCGATCAACCGCCAAAAAATCAAAGCCACGCTTAAATGAAGTATTCGGTGAATAAACGATATGATGAGGATTTAAATGATTGACAGGTTTAAACGACCAATCAATGGAGCAGTTATGCTCAAATCTCTTTAGAGATTATATCCACGACAGTCTTATTTTAATCATCCATTATTCATTTATTGATATAACCCTTTCATACTTGGTTTGTGCCACCTATTCTCTGCATTACGTTCATTTTATCTCCTGTGCAGAGCTCCTCCGAAGCAGTGAATTTAGGCATAATGGGGAAGAAGTCTAAGAAATTTGGAACAGCTTCAGCTTCCGTAGTAACAGTGTTACACTGAAATTTGTCACCATGACTATCTGCAGTTAATATGGCTCCATCAATAATCATATTATCCTCCTTGTCAAGCCTAATACCTCTGCTCTCCATGTCAAACTTCAAAAAAGAGAGAAAGTCGTTGAAAATCATGTTTATCTCTGGGTACGCAGGTTCTCTCTACCTTGCCTGCGTGTACGCATCCCAAACTCATTATACCTGCGTACTTGTACACTCTGTAAGTCAAAGGATGGGTGCGTACCCCTGTAAAGGTCAAAAGGCGCGAGTTTCATCTTTAAAACATTACTTGTGGTCACTTCTAGAGCCTTCTAGAAGAGTGTTTGATGTGTATTGAGCGCCTCCAGATGGTTCATGCATCCCTATGATAGAGGAACTTATCCCATCAAGAGAGGAGCTACCCCATCCAAAAGAGGGAGTATCCCATTGATGTTGGAACTGAATAACTTCCTCTAGAACACTATAAATACAGGCATTGGGCCAAGGGAGGGGAGGTTGAAAGCTGAACATTCCAAAGGGTAGATGTTGCTGGAATTAGGACTTCCATTGTAAGCTTGTGAGGAGAGATTACCATCCTTTCTTGTTTTCATTTGGAAGTGGGTGAGCTTGTCAAAGTAGAGGAAAACTCTTGCTGGACCCTGGGAGGAACTTGCACAACACCAAGGCTCAGGTTGTTATGGTTTCTTTTTTGTTTCCTTAATACAAATAAGTCCATTCTTCTCAATGATTTGTTGTTAATGAATTGTTTCATATACTCCTTGGTCTATATGTTGAATATGTTTTGTTTTATGGATATTCAGGTGTTATTTAATCGTTTGATTGTTAGTGTATGCAGGTTTCGAATTGAAGGAGGAGCTCATCTGGATCGACGAGCTGGCTACTACAATAGCGTTGGACTACAGGTAGGATCTAAACCACTTGATTTCTTATATGGTAAATGCATATTTAGAGAAGGATTGTTCTTAATTGTCTTGTTTGTCACTAGAAAGCCTTAAGCTTCTAGGGAGGTTGGTTTTGTCCACAAAATTGACTCTTTCCGCATGACAAAATGGCGACTCCACTGGGGAAAGAGTTAATTTTGCGGACAAAACCAACCTCCCTAGAAGCTTAAGGCTTTCTAGTGAGAAACAAGACAATTAAGAACAATACTTCTCTAAATATGCATTTACCATATAAGAAATAAAGTGTTTAGATCCTACCTGTAGTCCAACGCTGTAGTAGTCCAACCTTGCTGATCCGGATGAGCTCCTTCTTCTCTCCGAAACCTGCATTCACTAACAATCAAACGATTAAATAGCACCTGGATATCTCATAAAATAAAACATATTCAACATACAGACCAAGGAGTATATGAAACAACTCATAAATAACAAATTGTTGAGAAGAATGGACTTATTAGTATTAATAGGAAACAAAAGAAACCATTACAACCTTAGCCTTGGTGTTGTGCTAGTCCTTGCTAGGGTCCAGCAAGAGTTTTCCTTTACTTTGATAAGCTCACCCACTTCCAAATGAAACAAGAAAGGATGGGAATCTCTCCTCACAAGCTTCTAGAAGGAAGTCCTAATTCCACAAGCATCTACCCTTTGGAATATTCAGCTTTCAACCTCCCTCTTTCTGGCCCAATGCCTGTATTTATAGTGTTCTAGAGGAAGTTAATCAGGTCCACCATCAATGGGATAAGCCCCTTCTTTGGATGGGGTAGCTCCCCTCTTGATGGGATAAGTTCCTCTTTCATAGGGATACATGAACCATCTGGAGGCGTTCAATACACGTCAAACAAGCTTCTAGAATGCTCCAGAAATGACCATAAGTAACTTTTTTAAGATGAAACTCATGCCTTTTGACCTTTACAGGAGTATGCACCCACCCCTTTACATACAGAGCGTATAAGTACGCAGGTATTATGAACTTGGGTTGCGTACATGCAGATAAGGTTGAGAGAAACTGCGTACCCAGAGATAAATAGATGTTTAAAAGACTTTCTCTCTTTCTTGAAGTTTGAAATGGAGAGCAGAGGTATGAGACTTGCCAAGGAGGATAGTATGACAGTTTGATGGAGCCATACTAACTGCAAATAGTCATGGTGACAAATTTTAGTGTAACAAATTGCCCCCTAATGTTTGAAGCCTGTAATAGATTAGGGTTTTATATCATCTAGGAAGGGTGAAGTACTTTATCATTTCAAGGATTATCTTGTGGAGAGCCCAGTCAGAACCTACAATTTTCAACACAAAATACATGTATAAATTATCTCATCGCGAGGTAGGCATCCCATACTTGAATCAAAACTTTAACTAACAGACTAACTACTACTCTGATACAGGAATGATTTCGTAGTACATCATAATCATAGACTTATGTAGACACATTATGGACGCAACCATCTGTTTATAATTGGTCTACTATATAATGAATACAAAACTCCTCGATCGAAAGTCAATGATGTAAACTGACGTCGAAGGCGAGAAACCTGCCATTGATGCATGCAGACTTCAAGGTACTAACAATTTCTAAGTCATCTCTCTAGATAATGCGTTGATGTCGATAGAAAGCGACCCGTTGCAGGCAAGCCCACAACACGAAATCATAGTTCAAGTTGAAGAAATGTTGCTGGAAGGACTGACTCAGGGATGGTAAAAAATGGATAGGTATTTTGCAGTTGAATGTTTTTTTTGCAGACCTCTTGAACACATAACGACACAACAGATGGCTTGGTGACGAATGACTCAAAGTTAATACCCGGAACCCGACTGAAGAATTTCAATGTCGTTTGATCAACTGTGAGGCAGAGGATTTCCCAACCCAGGTGAATGAAAAGTGTCGTGTTCAAGAGTGGTAATAAGATTGCTTCTGAGACAAAGGATAACAAATAGGTTCATTCTTCTCTCTTTTCCCCCACCATTTCTGGAAAGTACCTCTTTATTTTTTACAAGCTTGAGGAGGATTTTGTCATGCAGAAAGAGTTAATTTTGTGGACAAAACCAACCTCCCTAGAAGCTTAAGGCTTTCTAGTGACAAACAAGACAATTAAGAACAATCCTTCTCTAAAGATGCATTTACCATATCATAAATCAAGTGTTTAGATCCTACCTGTAGTCCAACGCTGTTGTAGTAGTCTAGTGGAGTCGTCATTTTGTCATGCGGAAAGAGTTAATTTTACAGACAAAACCAACCTCTCTAGAAGCTTAAGGATTTCTAGTGACAAACAAGACAATTAAGAACAATCCTTCTCTAAATATGCATTTACCATACAAGAAATCAAGTGTTTAGATCCTACCTGTAGTCCAATGCTGTTCTAGTAGTCCAGCCTCGTCGATCCGGATGAGCTCCTCCTTCTCTCCGAAACCTCCATTCACTAACAATCAAACGATTAAATATCACCTAAATATGTCATAAAATAAAACATATTTAACATACAAACCAAGGAGCATATGAAACAACTCATAAATAACAAATTGTTGAGAAGAATGGACTTATTTGTATTAATAGGAAACAAAAGAAACCATTACAACCTGAGCCTTGGTGTTGTGCAGGTTCCTCCCAGGGTCCAACAAGAGTTTTCCTTTACTTTGATAAGCTCATCCACTTCCAAATGAAACAAGAAAGGATGAGAATCTCTCCTCACAAGCTTCTACAGGGAAGTCCTAATTCCAACAGCATCTACCCTTTGGAATATTCAGCTTTCAACCTCCCTCCCTTCTGGCCCAATGCCTGTATTTATAGTGCTCTAGAGGAAGTTAATCAGGTCCACCATCAATGGGATAAGCCCCTCTTTGGATGGGGTAGCTCCTCTCTTGATGGGATAAGTTCCTCTTTCATAGGGATACATGAAGCATCTGGAGGTGCTCAATACACGTCAAACAAGCTTCTAGAATGCTCTAGAAATGACCACAAGTAAGTTTTTTAAGATGAAACGCGCGCCTTTTGACCTTTACAAGAGTACGCACCCACCCCTTTACATACGGAGTGTACAATTATGCATGTATTATGAACTTGGGTGGTGTACACGCAGGCAAGGTTGAGAGAAACTGCATACCCAGAGATAAATAGATTTTTAAAGACTTTCTCTCTTTCTTTGAAGTTTGACATGGAGAGCAGAGGTATGAAGCTTGCCAAGGAGGATAGTATGACAGTTGATGGAGCCATACTAACTACAAATAGTCATGGTGACAAATTTTAGTGTAACAAACCCTAATAACCAATAATGAAAATTTATAATCATAACCAACTTTAAGATAACGAATGACAAAATATAGAACTCGATGCGTAGTTTATTTAGTATGATCTTATTTATGTTCCAACGCTTTAATCTAACCTAAGGGTATGGGTTACCAAACTTCCTCTTATTTCAATTAGTTTAAACTTGTTTTTTAAGGTTGGCATCATATTCTTCATGTGAATGGATTTTAAGAAATATGAATTTCATCCAAATAAGTGCTTTGGAGATAAATTTATGGTCCTTATAATTTTCACTATCTTATGTCATGATAACAACAATAGAGATAACATATGGGTGACAAATGGTTGTCATGTCTCCATGTATCAACACCCCAATATGTTGCTTTGTCTAATACATTGTTGAAATGTGGTAGTTTCTATGCCCACATGTTTGAATCATAGTATGCCACTTCTACAGGATGGGAACATCAAGTACATAATATATGGATCCGTTTTTTTTTAAAAGACCATACTTCCAAAAAGACTGATTTCTAGATATCTACTATAGTTCATGATATCCTAATCTCAAAAAACTTCTACAAGTTTTTCTAATTTTGTAAATACATTGAAATAATTTTGATAATAAAAAAAATTACATTAAAAGAACCAATATGATTCAATGTGATGATATCATCCCTAACGGGAAATATTTTCGAGGGAAAATAATAATATTTTTTTTAAATATATATTTAACTTATTTCCTTAGAGGTTTAACCAAATGTCAAGTGTAGACAATAACTGGATGAAAAATTTAATAAAACATTGAAGACGTATCCACTATGTATAATTCTATGTAGAATAACATCACAAAAACTAAAAATACGTGGAAAAGTTGTGTTGAATAAGTTTCTTTCATGTATTTTCATTTTATTCAATGTGGGTCTACTACGAATTATGTAGAGTTAGTAGTCATTGCATGTGGAAATAAATAATGCATCAAACGTGTGTCTACATTGAACATAAGAGTAAACCTATAAAGATATAAGCCAAAAGTATAATAAAATTGTATATTCCTTTTTTTTTCTTTAAAATTCCATATCTCTTATTTTATTTGTTTAATTATTATTTTATTATTTTCTATAGGAGGCCCATTTTAGAGTTGAAATTTCAAGTAATTATTAGGGAAACACATGAAAAATGATAGAAAAAATATTAATTGTCATACTTTAGATCCTCCAGATGTTTGGATTTTGTTGTTTGTTCCCTCTCTTCTATGTTTGTGGTCGTGGCCCCTACTAGCCCTTGTTAGTAAGAGTTATGGCTAAAAACCTCCAATGAATTTGTTTTCCAAAATTCTTTATATACTTTAATGTTAATTTCAATTGTAAACAAATATACTTATACAAATTGATAAGATTCAAAATACTTACATGATAGAACCAAGTATTTTGTACATAATAAAACATAATTTTTCTTCTGTAAATATGTATGAATATGTTCTCTATTTCCGATTCAAAAGAAAGAAATTTTGAAAACCTAAATCTCAATGATTCAGTGACTTTCATAAATAATTGAAACTGTTAAATAGGTCATTTTTATATACATTTTCTTTGAAAATATCACAAGGAAAGAAGACATAAATCACTAGAAACTAAGAAGAATGCAAATTCCAATTTTATATATGAATTATCATAGTAACAAAGATAATAAACTTGTATTTGTATACTAATATCTTGATTATTATTTCTTCAATTCCATACAGAATGAAAAGAACAAAAGATAAAGTTATATAACATGTATTCCTTCTATCTAGCTATGAAAAATCTGTGAGGTTAATAATTCAAATTATAATTTCGAAAAATGCCTCTATCTATTTACCCATAACATACTTAGAATTTCTGACGAGAATTATATAACAAATTATAACATGTATATTTCCTTTTATCTAAATAGGACAAGGATGATTAGAAAAAAGTATACTAAGTTATTATCTCCAAACCATTAGTAGTTTTATCATACAATTCCACACCCTATTAATATGACCCTACTACCAAAGTGGTGTAGGCATAATGGTTATGAGTTCAGTATATAAGAAATTGAACCAAGATGACTTCCACTACCAAGTTTTGCAAGGACAAAGAATTTATTGGCACCCAAATTAACTACCTTTGACAACCATGCGCCAAGCATCCACTAGATGTAATGAAGTTGTTGGAAACTCCATTTGTATAAATAAGGAGATATAGAGCCTCATTAGGATTTAGATTGTTTATGCAATATAAATAAGAACTTTCGAGTTGAAGGATTATAAGAAAAACAATGTTCTATATTTTTTTATATGTTAATGAGAGTGAGCATTCCCCAGATCCCACACTGAGTTGACTTAGAGGGCTTAAGCTCTTCGGTTAGGGCCCAACCCTAGTAGCATAGGTTCCTCTTACTATACTTATATCCTTAGGTTATTTCATAGAATACTTGTTGAATTTATTTTGGCATTGTTACATTACAAGTATTGGTGATTTTTATTAGTTTACATCCATTTGGGCATAGCTTTAACAATAAATTTAGAGAGATAAATAAATATGGAAAAGGATGATAATAGGTGGATCTTGCCTCATTCCTCCCTTTAGGGACCATGGTTTGAGGAAAAACCTTCATTCAGCCCAAAAGATGAAATTCTGGTTTCTTATGAAATTTAGGGTATTTCTGCTAACTAGGTTAGCATCTTTTAGTTTTCAAAGATAGGTTGCAGTTGTCATTTATGATATCTTCATCTTTGTCTTAGATTTTAGTGTGTTTTCACAATAAGCTGCAAGCATTTTCATGCATGAATTAGGAAAATAAATGATGAAATTTTACTTTCCTATGTTGATTTAGACCTCTCTTGTTTTGACATGGTTTATGAGTAAATTCCAACAATGATGCGTACACTAGTACAAAATGGCTAATTAGTTACTAAAAAAACAACTAAAATTTACATATAAATGATGATTTTTCAGTCGATGACCAGTAGTAGCTAATTTACAATATCTTATAACATGACCAACTTTCAGTCATTTTTAGCTTACTCATTAATTAGTTTCCTCAATTTGACCATCTAGTAGTATACTCCTAAAAATGAATGAAGATACAATGTAGATTAAACACCACAAAATACAATGAATAATTGAATATAGAATAAAGTAGACTATAAAATATTTATATGACATATACCTGAACATTCAATAGCGGCCACTATGTGGCTAGATGACTTGTATAAACAAAGCAAATAAAATGTCACCATAGAAAATGGAATTGGAGGGGTATTCATAATGCGTGCTAGGATTTTTTGTGTGTGCACACATCATATTTCTCACCAATAAATTGCATCAAAAACAAAGAGTATGCACAATGACATGTAGTGACATGCGGGTGTCTATTCGACTCAGTGATATGCTTGATTTTTTAACCCATTCCAATCCTACCATAATTAAATTAAGAGAGACAAGGACATAAGAAGGTATATCAATAAATGAAATTAGAGACTTTGGAATGCAACGCAATTGTACTTGAATGTAACGATAAGTATTTGCAGCTTCCTAGCCACCGATGAGAATCAAATCACACTGTGAAAGATTCCTTGCATTATGATAATTTGGTTGCACCTACACTAATCCTTTGTAGTAGTCCCTTGACTTACCTATAGATATATTTTTAGAAACAATCCTACTCCTATAATTCTTCCCTATCTGTATCATCTTTGTCCCCCATATTGATATTTATTTTTCAAGGCAACAAAATAGAACTCTTCAATTGCATCATTGCCTTTAAAAACAATGCTTGAGTATTTCCAAGTGATTTCCAGTCTCTACTCAGGTCAATGAAATCCTTTATTTCTCTCCATCGCACAAACCTCCTTTCGTAATAAAAATAAAAATCCCATATCTACATTCCTTGTCCCTGAGATACCAATTCTTTACAGTGGAATACTTTATCATTGTTCCCTCGGCGTAATAGAGATCCACCAATGTGGCATGGAGATGGTTGGTGTTGTAAAATGGTATAGTTCATCCTTCAATATATGTCACAAAACTCCTCTCACCTGAATAACTCCTCTCATCTACAAAAATAAGAGTCCTCTGAAATGCTTGGTCCCCATCTCATTCATCATGAAATAAGTGGATATTTCCATGGGTGACAAAATGTGCTTGGAGATTTAATAGAAGGAGCTATCACTAAGAAAAAAATTACATTGCAGCATAATAGTTATCAGCAGGAGAAACAACCCTGCTAATCTACTTCCTAACTAGATAAAGATAGTCACGAATTACTCTTATAATGAACAAAAGATAACTTCAACTACCTATAGAGTCTACCTATGTATGGTAGCAATGAAAACACTGTCGAAAACAACATCTACAACAATGTTGGTCAATCTGTTCTTCTAGTCAAGGGTATGCCCAACTTTTGAAAAGATGAAGCAGGGCAGGGTCCACCACATCTAGGCTCCTCATCTTTTTCTACTGTCTAGGTTTAGGTTTAGAATAATAACAAAGGTCTTCAAAATTGATGAGTGGATAAAAGTTAAGAGACCATTGAGTTCTACCATTTTTAATCATTATTTGTAAGAATTGAATCTAAATTGCAAAAGTCATTCGAGTTCCTTCCTTTTAGCTTATATTAACCTACGCTTTGGAGAGTTATGAGGTTTAATGGATCTAAATATATTCTAGTTAAAATATAATAACATGGTTTAAAAATGTAGACATTGAGATCAGAATCTGAGGATGCAACATAAAATATTTTATGTTCACGATTACAGGAATTTTTAATTTCATGTAACAAAGTTTGAGGAACATCTAGCATTTTCATCCTCCAAGGAAATTTTCTTGCACTCCCTGAGCCCTTTTAATTTGGGCATGGTAGATTCCATTACATAAACAATAAAATACTAAAAAAAGGTGAAAAGAGAAAATAAAATTTCATGCATTCTGACCCTAGAAACGTTAGCAAGGATCAAACTGATCTGTACAATAAGGACACGCAAAATGATTACTTATCCATTTTCTTTCAATGAATTGTGGGCCACAATCAATACCTTTATCATAATCATTAGAACTTTTGTACAATAAGGACATGAAAAATTCTTACTTTTGGATTGTCTTTTGATGAGTTTCTGGCCGCAATCAAGATCTGCATCATAACCATTAAACTCTCAACTCTAGATATAACAATTAAAGTTTCAACTATAGATAAAATTTATGATTTGATCATATAAACCCTCAAAATTATTTACCCATAAGAACAAAAATTCTCTTTACTAAAACGGAAGAATAGAGTCCAAATTCATATCCATGTACAAATTACCAAAATATCATAATCATTAAACCCAAGTCTAGATAAAATTTATGCTTTGATCATGTAAACCCTCGAAATTATTTACCCATAAGAACAAAAATCCTCTTTAGTGAAAAGGAAGAACAAAATCCAAATTCATTCCCATGTACAAATTACCAAAATATCCACACCCATTAAACTCCTCCAGATAAAATTTATGCTTTGATAATATAAACCCTCAAAATTATTTACCCATATGAACAAAAATCCTCTTTAGTAAAAAGGAAGAACAGAATCAAAATTCGTACCCATGTACAAATTACCAAAATATCATAATCATTAAATCCTCTAGATAAAATTTATGCTTTTATCATATAAACCCTTGAAATTATTTACCCATAAGAACAAAAATCCTCTTTAGTGAAAAGGAAAAACATAGTCCAAATTCATACCCTTGTACAAATTACCAAAATATCATAATCATTAAACCCTAAGTCTAGATAAAATTTATGCTTTGATCATATAAATCCTCGAAATTATTTACCCATAAGAATAGAAGTCCCCTTTAGTAAAAAGGGAGAATAGAGTCCAAATTCATACCCATGTACAAATTAAGAAAATATCATAATAATTAAACCCTTAAGTCTAGATAAAATTTATTCTTTGATCATATAAAACTTCAAAATTATTTACTCATAAGAACAAAACTCCTCTTTAGTAAAAAGGAGGAACATAGTCAAAATTCATACCCATGTACAAATTACTAAAATATCCATGCTCAATGATTTTTCCCTTATGAAAATCATTAAACCATCAAATCGAGATAAAATTTATGCTTTGATCATATAAACCCTCGAAATGATTTACCCATACAAACAAAAATTCTCTTTAGTAAAAAGGAAGAAGAAAGTGTAAATTCATACTCATCTACAAATTACCGAAATATCATCATTAAACCCTCAACTCTAGATAAATTTTATGCTTTGATCATATAAACCCTCAAAATTATTTACCCATAAGAACAAAAATCCTCTTTAGTAAAAAGGAAAAACAGAGTCCAAATTCATACTCATCTACAAATTACCGAAATATCATGATCATTAAACCCTCAACTCTAGATAAATTTTATGCTTTGATCATATAAACCCTCAAAATTATTTACCCATAAGAACAAAAATCCTCTTTAGTAAAAAGGAAAAACAGAGTCCAAATTCATACCCATGTTCAAATTACCAAAATATCCATGCCAATGACATTGCCCTTGTCAAAATCATTAAACCCTCTACTGTAGATAAAATTTATGCTTTGATGATATGAACCCTCAAAATTATTTAACCATACAAACAAGAATTGTCTTCAGTAAAAAGGAAGAACAGAGTCCAAATTCATACCCTTGTATAAATTACCAAAATATCCACACCAAGTGACTTTGCCCTTCCTTCATCTAATCGTTGATGCTCCTTGTGTTTCCCATGCAAACTCCATCTAGGGTTTGAATCCCATGAAACCCATAGATCACTTTCATAACATTCCTTCTTCTATAATTTCCACACAAATATAGACAAGGAAGTGAAAAATACAATGCTACAATGTGATGTTGTAATCTGTGAATATTTTATTTGAATGCAAACGCAAACTAGAAATGAAACAAAATTAAATACGTTATTATAGAAAAATATAAAGAATATTTAATAATATAATATAAACATATAAATTTCGATTGGTTAAACGATTTTTTTTTGATAATAATTTGTTATTTATGCTAGATGCTAAATTAAAAAGGGAGAAGAAGAAGTTAAATTGATATTGGGATGGTGTAACATTTATATGGCCCAATTAATTATAAAAAGTTAAATTATTAAAAATAATAAAATTTAATTTGTTGTATTTTGATTTTTTTATTAGACTTTGTTACAATACCATGAGCCAATACCATGGCTTGTCAATACTACCAGTCCAAAAACATAACTTATTTCACAACAATATGACAATATTCTTAACCATAGATATTCACCCCCACATTTCAGTAGATATTATTAACTTGTATAAAATAGCTTTTGGTACAGTACCATGGTTCAATATCATGGATTATCAATACCACATGCCCAAAAAACATAAACTATTTCATAATCAAATATTTTATAACAATATGACAAGATTGTAAACCATGGATATTCACCCTCACTTTACAATGGATATTAACTTGTAAATACTCTTTGTTACAGTATCATGGGCCAATACCATGGCCTATCAATACCACATGTCAAGAAACCATAACTTATTGCATAGTAAAAATATTTTATTTTACTTTAATTTTATAACATTTTTTTAATTGAATCTAAAAGGGAAAATGTTACAAGTTGAGATATGTCTGGACTATTAAAAAATTTCCCATAGAAATTGAATTAAGGTTTTTAATTAAATTGAAGCTAAGATGGATCTATGTTGGTTTCTATATATATATATATATATATATATTATATATATATATATAAAGAATTTGACATAGATCTAAAGGGTCCAGGGTATGAGAGCAAGAAAAATGGCTAATTATAATAGATTAATATAGTTGCATGTCTTTTTAAAGTTTTCATTATTTTATTTTCTTTGGCATGATTGATCCAAAATATAGGTTTAATATTTTACAACAATACGATGGCTTATCAATACTAAAAGTCCAAAAAAAACATAACTATTTCACAACTAAAATATTTTACAACAATATGACAATATTCCTAACCACGGATATTCACCCCCACATTATGGTAGATATTATTAACTTCTAAAAATTATCCTTTGTTACAACACCATGGGTCTGGAATATCAATACCACATGCCCAAAAAACATAATTTTTTTCACAATCAAAATACTTTATATCAATACCACATGACCAAAAAGAATAAATTATTTCACAATCAAATATTTTATAACAATATGACAAGATTGTTAACCGTGGATATTCACCCTTACTTTACCATGAGTATTAACCTATAATTTGTCTTTGTTACAATACCATGGGCCAATACCATGGATTAGCAATACCACATGCCAAAAAACCATAAATTATTTCATAGTAAAAATATTTTATTTTATTTTTATTTCAGAACATTTTTTTAATTGAATCTAAAAGGGAAAATGTTACAATTTGAGATATACCTAAACCGTCTATCATGACTACTAGAAATATTCCCAGAGAAATTAAAATAAGGTTTTATTAAAATTATGCTAACATGGATCAGAGCTAAGGTTCCAAGGGATGAGAGAAAGAAAATTGACTAATTTATGTCAGCTCTATAAATATATATGAACCTGCATCGATCCATCATAGCTAAGATTCCAAGGGATGAGAGCAAGCAAATTGACTAATCATAATAGATTAAATATAGTGTATCCTTTTTGAAAGTTTTTCATTATTTTATTTTCTTTGACATGATTGATCCAAAATATAGGTTTAATGTTTTACAACCAATTAAGCTTTTCTAATTTAGATAAATTCTTAAACACAAGACAATTTGATAAAATTTAAAAGACAGTTGGGGATGGGGTGGAGAGAGGGAGTGAGATGGTGAAAATTTTGGAGGATAGATAGAGAGAAAGAGAGAGCGATGGGGGGAAAAAGAGTTAGGTGGGAGAGAGGAAGCGAGAGGAAGGAAGAGAGTGGGGAGAGAGAGAGACAGAGAGAGATGGAGTTGGCATGGGAGAGAGAGTGAGGAAAGAACAAAGACATAGAGAGATAGAGGTGGAGAGAGAGGAGAGTGAGAAGGGAGAGATGGAGAGACAATGAGGGAGAGAGGAGAGGAGGGAAGAGAAATAAGAGGAGAGGATAGAGATAGGGAGAGAAGTGGAAGGGTGAGAGATGGAGACATAGAGATGGAGAAGGATAGGGGGGAGATAGTGCTAGAGTTGGATAGAAGAGAGACAAAACGAGGGAGAGTGATTTTGGGGCGAGAGGTAGAGGGAGGTGGAAGATAAGGGGTAGAGAACAAGGAATATAGAGATGAGGAGAGAGAGATGGAATTGGAGTGGGTAGGAGAGGAAGGGAACAAGAAAAACATAGAGGGAGAAAGGTGGAGAGAGAGAGGGGGTGACAAGGGAGTCATGGAGAGAGGGTGAGGAAGAGAAGAGAGTGGGAGGGAAAATAGAGAAGGATATAGATATAGAGGAAGGGAAGGGGAAGACAGAGATATAAAGGGAAGGGGAAGAGAGGGAGAGAGAGTTTGTTTATGTTTTGGGGGTGATATAGAGAGAAGGAATAACAAAGAGATGCAAATAGAAATATAGATACTATATAGCATTATATAACCAACCTAGATCCATATTAAACCTATAAATATCAAGTGCTGAGAGGGATCCAATCTCTCGAGGTGAAAACATTTCCTCAAGTTTTGCACTAGAAAAAAAAAGTTTGCACCTCGAGAGATTGGACCCTTCTTAACGCCCGATAGATCCAGGGTTAAGATAGATGTAGGTGAGTTAATATGAAATTAAAGTAGTTTTTATTTCATATTACATTCTTAAAAACTAAAATTTCCCTTTAAAATAATTTCAAATTAGAACTAGACACAATTAAATTCATTGAATAGATTTTTAAAAAATACATAAAATATTTTTTTATTAAAAAATATATTTTTTAAATTACAAATCATTAGAGATACATAGTGCAAAGTTGGCTCACCTATACACCATGTGAAGATGAAAAAGTTTTCAAGGAAGGATAATCTTTCAACCAATCTTTAACAGCCTTTCAAACCCCTATCACTAGTAAGTTTAGATTGCTTGACACAATTTAGATGACTAACCTAAAAAAATGATTCATATTATTGTAGTACTTGTTAGGTAGTTTTATTTTTGTTCTTAGACTAAATTACTCATTCATGTTAGTTATTTTTAGTTGTATTACTTATTACCTATCCACATATTTTAACCGCAACTAAATTAGTGATTTATGTTAGTTGTTTTTAGTTATGTCACTTAAGATTGCTCATTTCTGGTAGTATTTCACTTGGAAAAATTGTGGTGACTAACGTTTTTAGTCACCTAGTCAATAATTGCTCATTTTTTACTAGTGGTATATTGTTGTAGTTTCAATAGTGCAGGAAGACCTCATATCAGTAGCATCAACGTAATCTTACCCATCCATGGTCGCCAAAAGAAACTAAGTCCATAATCCAAGTTATTATTTCACAAGAACAACCTGCCATGCTTGTTGAGAAAATCCAACCATCATACAACATTGGTTTCAGTTCTGAGGGAGTCCTAACAACCTCCTTACCTTATCGCTTCCCTCACTCACCTTCCCTAAGCCCCATATCACTATCCCATTCACTTCTTATCCGTTTAGCCTATTCCTGTAGGAAAATAGGCCATCTTGTAGGTGAATTAGGACATCCTGTGGGACAACCTATAGTGGCATGTTTTGAGCCCAATTTGTCAGAAATGCTTCACTAAAGATATGATACACTAGTAGAAAATAAGCAATTAGTGACTAGGCGAGTAAAAAAGTTTTTCAAGTGCGATACTACCCAAAATGAGCAATCTCCAGTGATCGAACTAAAAACGACTAATATAAATCACTAATTTAGTCACGGGTTAAAATATGTGACTAGATAATAAGTAATACAACTGAAAATGTCTAATGTGAATGTCTAATTTTGTCTAAGAACAAAAATATAACTATGTGACAAGTACTACAATAATATGAACTAGTTTTTTATGTTAGTCATCTTAATTGTGTCAAGCAATCTAAACTTACAAAGGTTGTTAAAGATTCGTAGAAAGGTTATCCTTCCTTAAACACTTCTTCATCATCGCATGGTAAACAGGTGAGCAACTTTGCACTATGTATCTCTTATATTTTGTAATTTCAAAAATATATTTTTTAACAATAAAAAAATATTTTAAGTACTTTTTAAAAATCTATTCATTGAATCTAATTAGATATAGTTCTAATTTGTAATTAATTTAAATGGAAATTTTAATTTTTAAGACTATAATATCAAATAAAAACTACTTTAATTTCATATTAACCAAGCTACATCCATCTTAACCTCAGATCTTTCAAGCATTGAGAAGGGTCCAGTCTCTCGTGGTGCAAACTTTGTTTTTCTAGTGCAAAACTTGAGGAAATGTTTTCACCTCGAGAAATTGGATCACTCTCAACACTTGATATTGATATGGTTAATATGGATCTAGGTTGGTTATATGATACTATATAGCATCTATATTTGTATTTGTGTCTCTTTGTTATTCGCTCTCTCTATTTCAACCCCCAAACATAAATACACGCTCTCTCCCTCTCTATCTATATACTTATCTCTATTCCCTCTCACTCTCTTCTCTCCCTCAATCTCTCTCCATGACTCCCTTGTCAACCCCTATCTCTCCACCTTTATCCATCTATGTTTTTCTTGTTCCCTCCCTCTCGTACCCCCTCAAATTCCATCTCTCTCTCCTCATCTTTATCTTCATTCTTCTCTATCACTTCTATCCCATCTCCCTTTATCTCTCCCCCCAAATCACTCTCTTTCTCTCTCTCTCTCTCTCTCTATGTCTTTGTTCTCTCCTCCCTCTCTCTCTCTCCCTCCAACTCCATATCTTTCTCTCTCCTCTCTCTTCCTTCCTCTCGTTCCCTCTCTCCCACCTCACTCTCTCTCTATCCTTCAAATTTTTCATCGTATCACTCTGTATCTCCACCCACTCCCCAACTCTCTCTTAAATTTGATCAAATTGTATTGTGTTTAAGAAATTATCTAAATTAGAAAAGCTTAATTGCTTGTAAAATATGAAACCTATATTTTGAATCAATCATGTCAAAGAGAATAAAATAATGAAAACCTATAAAAAATCATGCACTATATTTAATCTATTATAATTAGTCAATTTGATTTCTCCCATCCCTTAGATCCTTAGCTCTGATGGATTGATATTGGTTCTCATATCTATATCTATACTATCTATCTCTCTATCTATATATCTATATATATATATTTATATATACTATAATAGAGAGAGAGGGAGAGAGAGAGAGGAACCAACATCGATCCACCAGAGCTAAGGATCTAAGGGATGGGAGCAAGCAAAATGACTTCTCTCTCTCTATATATATATAAAGAACCGCATAGATCCATCTTAGCTCAGTTTATCAAAACATTATTTTAATTTCTATGGGATATTTTTAGTAGTCGTGAGAATAGAGGGTTTTAACATATATTTGAAATTGTAACATTTTCCCTTTTAGATTCAATTATTTTTTTTTAAAATTAAATTAAAATAAAACATATTTTTAGCACAGAATAAGTTATGGATTTTTGGCATGAGGTATTGATAAGACATGGTATTGTAAGAAAGTAGATTTACAAGCTAATATCCATGGTAAAGTGAGCGTGCATATCCACGATTAACAATATTTTCAAATTGTTATAAAATATTTGATTTCGAAATAATTTATATTTTTGGGCATGTGGTATTGTTATAAAATATCTTCATTGTGAAATAATTTATGTTTTTTGTGCATGTGGTATTTATAGTATGTGGTATTGACCCAAAGGTTATTTTTTACAAGTTAATAATATCTACAATAATGTGGGGGTGAATAGTGAATATCCACGGTTAAGATTCTTGTCATATTGTTGTAAAATATTTTAGTTGTGAAATAAGCTATGGTTGTTGGACTTGTAGTATTGATAAGCCATGGTATTGGCCCATGGTATTTGTTGTAAAATATTAAACCTATATTTTGGTTCAATCATGTCAAAGAAAATAAAATACTGGAAAACTTTAAAAAAATCATGCACTATCTTTAATCTATTATAATTAGTCAATTTGCTTGGACATTTTTAGTAGTGGTGAGTTGTAACATTTTCCCTTCTAGATTCAATTAAAAAATGTTGTAAAATTAAAGTAAAATAAAATATTTTTACGATGAAATGAGTTATGGTTTTTTGACATGTAGCCTTCATAAGTCATGATATTGGCCCATGGTATTGCAACAAAGCTGAGTTACAAGTTAATATCCATGGTAAAGTGAGGCTAAATATCCATAGTTAACAATCTTTTCATATTGTTATAAAATATTTGGTTGTGAAATAGTTTATTTTTTTTGGAATGTGGTATTGATAATCCATGGTATTTACCCATGGTATTGTAACAAAGGCTATTTTTTACAAGTTAATAATATCTACTATAATGTGGGGTTGAGTATCCATAGTTAAGAATCTTGACACATTGTTGTAAAATAAGCCATGGTATTGTCCCATGGTATTTGTTGTAAAATATTAAACCTATATTTTGGAGCAATCATGTAAAAGAAAATAAAATACTGAAAAACTTTAAAAAAATCATGCACTATATTTAATCTATTATAATTAGTCAATTTGCTTGGATATTTTTAGTAGTGGTGAGTTGTAACATTTTCCCTTTTAGATTCAATTAAAAAAATGTTGTAAAATTAAATTAAAATAAAATATTTTTATGATGAAATAAGTTATGGTTTTTTGACATGTAGCATTCATAAGCCATGATATTGGCCCATGGTATTGCAACAAAGCCAGGTTACAATTTAATATCCATGGTAAAGTGAGGGTGAATATCCATAGTTAACAATCTTGTCATATTGTTATAAAATATTTGATTGTGAAATAGTTTATGTTTTTTGGGAATGTGGTCTTGATAATCCATGGTATTGACCCATGGTATTGTAACAAAGGCTATTTTTTACAAGTTAATAATGTCTCCTATAATGTGGGGGTGAGTATCCATAGTTAAGAATCTTGTCACATTGTTGTAAAATATTTTGGTTATGGAATAAGTTATGTTTCTGGACTTGTAGTATTCATAAGGCAGGGTATTGGCCCATGGTATTGTGACAAAGCCTATTCACAAGTTAATAACAAAATTAAAATGTAACCAATTAATTTTATTATTTTTATATTTAAACTTTATATTATTAATGAGGTCATATTTAAAATCTTTCACTCATCCCAATATCATTTTAAATCTCTTCTTCTTTCTTCTTATTATATAAATCATAACATAAATTGCAATCTATATATTTTTTTTAGTTTAATATTATACATTTTTTATTTTTTCCTTATAATAAATATCTATTTTCTTTTTCAAATTTTCTAGTTTTAAGCCTTGAGTTCAAAAATAAATATCACAGATTAAACATCCACATTGTTAACTACGTATTTTTCTTTGCGTTGTCTCTATTTGTGTGGAAATTCCAGAAGAAGGAATACCATCAACTTGATTGATGAATTTCATGGGATTCGAATCCGAGATGGATTTTGCATTGGAAACACCTTATGAGACTATCAACAATTAGATGGAGCAAGGGCAAGGTCATTGGGCATGGATATTTTCGTAATTTGTACATGGGTATGAATTTGGACTCTGTTCTTCCTTTTTACTAAAGAGGATTTTTGTTCCTATCGGTAAATAATTTCGAGGTTTTATATGATCAAAGCTTAAATTTTATTTAGAGTTGAGGGTTTAATGATTATGATACCTTAGTAATTTGTACATAGGTATGAGTTTCAAGTGTCTTCTTTCTTTTTCTAGATAAGATTTTTTTCTTATGGGTAAATAATCTTGAGGGTTGATATGATCAAGTGATATATTTTATCTAGAGTTGAGAGTTTAATGATTAGAGTTGAGAGTTTAATGATTATGATAATATAGATATTTATTGTGGCCAACATTTCATCGAAATACAATGCATAAGTAAGAATTTTGCATGTCCTTATTGTACAAAGGGTTTAATGATTATGATCAACAATACACAAGTAGGTATTTTGCATGTACTTATTGTACAAAGGGTTTAATGATTATGATAATGTAGATCTTGGTTGCGGCCAACAATTCATCAGAAGACGATGGACAAGTAAGCATTTTTCATGTCCTTATTATATAGATTAATTCCCTCCACTGTAAGTTTTCTCGTTTCAGAATGCATGATTTTTTTTTTCCTTTTCACCTTTTTTTAAGTGGTTGATTGCTTGTGTAATGGACTCTACCATGAAAAAATTAAAAGGACTCAAGTGATGCAAGAAAATTTTCTAGTAGGATGAAAATGCTAGAGCTTCCTCAAACTTTGTTCCATGAAATTAAAATTTCTTGTAATCAGAAATATAAAATATTTTATGTTTCATCCTTAGATTCTGATTTCAATACCCATAGTTTTAAACCATGTTACTATATTTTAAGTAGAATATACTTAGATCCATTAAACCTTACAACTCTCCAAATATTAGGTTAATTTCACTAAAAAAGAAGGAACTTGAATGACCTTTGCAATTTTTAGAATTCAATTCTACAAACAATCATTAAAAATGGAAGAACTCAATGGTCTGATAACTTTTACCCACCCATTAATTTCAAAGACCTTTGGTATTATTCTAAACCTAAATAGAGAGAGTAGAAGAAGAAGAGGAGACTAGATGAGGTGGACCTTGTCCTGCTTGATACTTTTCAAAAGTTGGGAGTGCCCTTGACTATAAGAAGAGATTGGCCAACATTGTTGTAGATGTTGTTTTCGACAATGTTTTCATTGCTAGCATGCATAGGTAGATTATATAGGAAGTTGAGGTTATATTTTGTTCGTTATAAGAGGTAATTTAGGAGTATCTTTATCAAGTTAGGAAGTAGCTTGGCAGAGTTGTTTCTCCTACTAATAACTATTATGCTACATTGCATTTTTATTTTTTTAGTGATGGCTCCTTATATTAAATGTTCAAGCACACTTTGTTACCTATTAAAATATCCACTTATTTCACGATGAATGAGATGGAGACTAGGAATTTTGGGAGGAATCTTATTTTTGAAGATGAGAGGAGTTATGTGACGTGAGAGGAGTTTTGTGACATATATTGAAGGATGAACTATACCATTTTATGACACCATTCATATCCATGCCATAGTAGTGGATATCTATTGCATCGAGGGCGCAATGATAAAGTATTTCACCTTAAAGAACTGGTATGTTGGGGATGAGCAATGCAGATGTGGGATTTATAATTTTATTATGAAAATAGGATTTTGTGATGGAGACAGATCAAAGATTTAATGGACCTGAGTAGACACCGGTTCAACAATCACCGGGAAATACTCAAGGATTGTTTTGAAAGGAAATGATGGAATTGGGGAGTTATATTATCTTGCCTTGGAAAATAACTATCAATAGGGTTGGACAAAGGTGATCCATATAGGGAGGAATTGTAGGAGTAGGATTGTTTCTAAAATTATATCTATAGGCAAGTCAAGGGACTACTTCAGAGAATTAGTGTAGGTGCAACCAAATTATCTTGATGCAAGGAATTTTTCATAGTGTGATTTGATGCTCATCGATGACTAGGAAGCTGCAAATACTTACCGTTACATTCATGTACAATTGGGTTGCATTCTAAAGTCTTTAATTGCATTTATTGATAGTCCTTCTTGTGTTTTTATCTCTCTTAATTTCATTTTGGTAGGATTGGAATGGGCTAAAATATCAAGCATATCATCGAGTGAAATAGACACCCACATGTCACTACATGTCATTGTGCATTCTCTTTGTTTAGGATACAATTAGAAGTGAGCAATATGATGTGTGCACATACAATAAATCCGAGCACACATGATTAATCCCCCTCTAGTTTCATTTTATATGGTGACATTTTATTTGCTTTATTTATATAGATCATCTAGCCACATAGTGGCCACTATTGAATGTTGAGGTATATGTCATTTAAATCTTTGATAGTCTACTTTATTTTATATTCAAGAATTCATCTTCTTTCATGTCTTATACTCTACATTGTGTCTTCTTTCTTTTTTAGGAGAGGAACTCAATATTGATGGTCAGAAGCAACAATTGAAGAAAGGGGAGAATAATATGACTAGAGCGACAAATGCAAAATGAGAGAGAGAAGAGAATTTTTCCAGTGATACCCTTAGAGCCAAGATCTTGCATAAGACACATTCATAGAGACTGATGGTAAAGCCTTCAGATTTGGTGAATTCACTTACAATGCTTTGGAAACACATTGATACTGTTTTGAAACGATGAAACAATATTTCATGTGCAAATTGTAGTCCAACCCAGATTAGGTTGGAAACTCATATTGTAGTACTTGATATTTCATATAATAAAATTTATATGATTTAAATTATTTTTATTTGCACTTGATATTATTTAGTCTTGTAATTAACATATGTAATTCTGTGTTATCATATTAGATAAGCATGCACATTGTATGACATTTTCTTAAAATTTAATCCCAAAATCATACTAATTAATTTACGATGATTAGTAATAAACACATAAATTCAATATAAAACTACTAAATTAGTAGTTTATATTAATTAATGATGAACATGAAGAAAATAAATGAATAGAAACTACTAAACCAATCATTTATATAATGAATACAAAAATACCAAAAAAAGATAGATGACTACTGCAAATGATAAATATTTTATTATTAAATGATGAGTAATTTTTGCATATATATGACTCTTAGTAGCTAATTTACAACATCTTATAACATGAATAAAGTTTAGTCATATTTCTTTAGTCATTAATTGGTTTTAAATGACGACTAAAATTTGGATATATATGACTATTAGTAGCTAATTTATAGTATCTTATAACAAGACCAACGTTTTTGTCATTAATTGATTTTTTTGAGGATTCATATAGTAACATATTTTGTTATATATTTGGTCATTAATTGTGACAATTAATGACTAAACCAACGAAAAATTAATGACCAAATTTATGACTAAATATACTACTAGATGGTAAAATTTAGGAAACCGTTTAATGACTAAGCTAAAAATGACTAAAGTTTGGTCGCATTGTAAGATACTGTAATTTAGCTACTATTGGTCACCGACTGACAAATAGTCATTTATATGCAAATTTTAGTTGTTTTTTTAGTAACTAATTAGTCATTTTGTACTAGTGATAAGACTGCTACATTCCTCCCAATCCATTTGACCCATCACAACCATCTCTCTCCACACCTAACCCACCTGCCATATTATCAATAAGAATTAGCATTCATGTTTCACAAAAAAGACAAAAAGGGAAAAGTTGTTATGATTATTCATGTACACATTAGTTAAGTGTTTGATTATAATAGATTTCATGCGTAGGTTAGTTAGGATTTCAAATGTCTTAGCTTATAATTCTTTTGAAGCAAGGTACCTTAACAAATAGGCTAGATGAGTTGTGTGTTCTAAGTATCTATTTTAGTATTTCTTTGCTGCAGTAGGTGGCATTTCAATTCTGTCAATTACAGCAAAATTCACCTTTCTCAATTAGTAATCAAACTTCTTGTAAACCAATAGAAGGTTGGTTTGAGAAACACTAGTGGTCTATTGCCCAGCTCAAGTGTGACAAAAGAATGGACCCATTTCATCTACTTGTGTATACATCATTGTCAACTCCAGTTTTGTAAGAAGCCCAGGTTGATGAAGAAAATTTGGTAGCCCCAGGTGTTGCAACATTCTTGTTGCAATACTGGTGCTCATCCCTTTTTGGTGGCATTGCTGAGGAGGTGTCTGAGTAGATGTAATTTCTTCTTTTCTTATTCCATTTCTTATATCTTTCATTCTGCTATTAGTTTCATTTTTGCAAGATATTTGTAAATTGGTTTTCTTTCCTTCCCATTCAGCAAGTGACTTCATTCAAAAATTAGTTGTAATTCAGTTTTCTTTTTTATTCTCCAATTAGTCTTAAAGCTTGAAAAAAAAGGAAAACAAAACACCTCTTTCATGATTTGTAGGAATAGGGATAACTTAGTGGAATTTCTACCACATATCCTCACCACTTCAAACAACCAACCTTCCCTCTTCTTCGATGGCTATGAATTAGAAGACCCCTTAAGTGAGAAACCATAGATTATTGAAGAGCCTATAGCGGAAGAAGAAGGACTCATTCCATCTAACATAATGGCTAAAAATAGAAATGAAAGGGGAGATAGAGAAAGAATTGAGGGTCCTTTTCCCATCAGAAAAACCAGTGGGGATGCCAAGATGAAAGACATAAGCCCATCTCCTCTTCCTCATTTCCATGGCCTGATCTCAAAAGATCTAGATAGTTTCTTATTTGAATTCATTGTCATATGCAGAACTTATGACTACACCATTGAAAATCATAAGTTGAAATTATTCCCATCCACTCTCAATGATGTAGCTCTACCCTGGTTTGTGAGTTTATTTGGGGATAGTATCACTACCTGGGCTTAGATGCAGTGAGCTTTAAACAACAAATATAGTGACTATTGTAGGTCCAAAGACACAAAAGAGGAATTTTTTAGAATGACCTTGGGCCATGATGAGTCCTTAGAAGATTATGAAGAAATATTCTAGCTCAGCTATAAAAGGGGTAGGTGCACACATGATACTCGGCCACTTAAGCTAGTCCTACTTAGGGGGGTCATGGAAGATCTCCTAGATACCCTAAACCTGCTATTAAAAAGGGACATTTAACAACTACCCTATGAAGATATCAAGACCATTTTTAAGAACCATTCTAGGGCAACTAGGAGAAAAGGTAGGGGTAGTCAAGTAGTGGCTAGCTCATCGTATTCCAATACATCTATAAAAAGTGAAATTGGAAACATGTTGGAATATTTTAAGAGTGAAATGATGCAAACCCTTGCCCTACAGATGGATTCTATTCAAATCAAGATGAAGCAGGAGGAAGCAAACAATTTTTATATACTGACCAAGCTACAATTAAATACTTGATGAATAAACATGATGTAAATTTTTGGATTATTAGATGGTTACTTTTGGTGTAACAATTTTATTTAAATATTATTGATAAGGTGGGAAACAAGAATGTTGTTGCAGATTTTCTATCTAGATTGACTTTTCCTATAGGGGAGGAAGGAATGGTTGATGATTGGTTACCAGATTAACATTTATTCACCATTTCAATTCTATTTCCATGCTTTGTTGATATAGAAAACTACGTAGTGTCTGCATAGTTTCCACCAAACTTGTTCTCCAAGGAAAAGAGTAGGATCATATGAAAGAGTGCCCCAGTCACTTGCATTAGGGGCAATCTATTCAGGCTTGGTCCATATAAAATTCTAAGAAGATGTTTCTGAACGGAGGAAGTCTTCAACATCCTTCTGGCCTATCATGATGGGCCTTGTGGAGGCCATTTTGTAGTCAAAAGAACATCATTGAAGGTATTACAATATAGTTATTAGTGGCCCACTCTTCACCAAAATGTCGGGAGGTATATCGATCATTGTGATCAGTACCAAAGGATGGGGAAACCTAGCGCAAGGGATGAGATGCCTCCACAACATCAAGTGACTTTCGAGCCATTTGACAAGTAAAAAATGGATTTCATTGAGTCTATTGACCCTCCATCCAAACAAAAGCAATACATCATTGTGTGCACTTACTACTTAACCAAGTGGGTGTTGGGTTGTTAATATGTCATTATTATTATCTCTTTTGAACACCTATTCCACCCATTTCTTTTATCATGTCATTTATCATAATTTACCATATAATTCTATTTTATAATTATTTATGCTCTTATGGATACATATTATTTCTTCTCCTTTATTTTTAATAAATTGATGATTATGCATGCTTTTACCAATGATGGTTTATTAATAAATTTGTTCACCATTTTAGTCTCTAAGATATTTTCTAGATTGAAGATTTGATCATTAGATGTGCCAACTCAGAAATTCGTTGGAATAAGAAGTGACAATTTCTCATTGGACATTTTGGGCAAATGGAGAAGAATATGGAAAATCTGAAACATGGGCTTTGTCCAAAATGAATCGAATTAGTTTTTTCCATTTCAGTTTTCCCAAATTTTGTCCGTACTAAGAGAAACACAAGGTTCTCTGAAGAAGTTTTTCTCAGATTCGTTGTTGTGTTCGTTTTCCAAAATATCTGAGCTCCAATGCCAAATTTGACCTATTCTTGTTGAATGATTGATGAAGAGATATTCCAGATAGGATCTTATTTATCAATTTGTTGTGAGTAATCCAATTTTGTAATAAGAACCATATTGTAATCATCTCTTTTGTAACTGCTCTCTGCTCTCTCTCTATTTAAATGAAAATAAAGATCAGAGAAGGGGATCTAAGATTCATGATTTATGATGGATGATTAGAGAAAAAATTAAATGGGTCAGTAAATTAGAGATAGGATAGGATAGGATAGGAGGGGAGGAGGAGAGTATTATTATTCTGAATTGTAATTTTATTTGTAGACTCTCGCTACTGAGAAGACACAAACTAATATAACGCTGCCTAGTCTGATGATTAATATATAACTCAGTTGTTGTTCCATTCTTTGATACTAAAGTAGTCCAGAAGTGCTTCACTAACGGCTAAGGGCATGGCCCTGGTGGATCCACTTGGTACCTGTACCATTATTTTATAGTTCCAGTCGTGTGATGGTTTGATTTACTTTTCATTGCCTTTGAGTTGCATTGATTTCTAACTTCATGTTCTTGTACATTTTCTTGAAATTGTTTGGTGCATGAAATCGCAATTGGATCATGTTGCTATTTTCTTCCACCATAACAAAGATTTCTATTCATTACAACTTAAATTTTATGCTGTTAATTTTGGTTATAAAGCTTCATTGTTCACTTCAAATTCTGTTGTACATTACAGGTTGCTAATTATTTAGTATTGCTACTCATTTCTATTAATTTTGTAGTGTTGTTCGTTTCCAATTAGTATTGTTGTTCATTTAGCTTTGTGGTTCATTTGCATTTAGTGTTTTTGTTCATCTTCAATAATTTAGTATTACTGTTCCTTTCCATTAATATCTCATTTCTGCAAGATGATCTTTACTATTTAGTTTTTCAATAGACTTACCCACTGTTCTTTTCTGCAAGGATTTGATTTCATATTTTAATTCATATTGCAGCAAGTGTGTTTTAGTAAGCATTTCTAATTTAATTTCCATTTTGATTTATTTTCTTTAGTGTGGATTGAAAGATCAACAACTGTAAAGAACATTGACTATAGCTATCTAAGTTCTCAGATTGAGGATCTTGTTTTATTTCATTTACATTAGTTGACAGAGGAAAGAGTTACTACTAATACATCCTTGACTGATGATTACTATAGTTCCCTGAGTAAATGATTTAGTTACAGAATATTTCAGTTTCTTGTTGTTCCAACTAGATTTTGTTTCCAACATTCATTTACCTTTGCATTTTAAAGCACTATACTACAAACCATTACCCTTGAGTAAATAGCTGCCTCAGACTGAGTATAGTCTTGAAATAAAAAATTGTACCTTGATTGATAATTAATGTGAAGATAAATAGGAGTTAAAAAGACACCTTTTATTAGTCAACATTTTGGCCCCGTTGCTAGGGAGGCTGTAGCTAATTCTAAGGAGTAGTGTGCATCTGATGAGCACCTATTAGGAGAGAATTGGCTATTAAAAATGGAAGGTAAGAACCTGCATATATAGCATGTAAAAGCCCTGCTCCCCCACCGATTTTCTAGCAAGATTGTTAAAGAACTTAGGGTAGAGATAAATGTTTGAATTTCTATGTGAATGACTAAGAGAAAAAATAGAAATTTTGAAAAACAAACCTTATGATTTTACTTAAGTGGTGATGTAAGAACCACCCATTTCACTAATCGATTGACAAGAACATTTGAAGAAGGAGCTTCAAAGAAACAGATGAAGAACATCATCTATTATGGTAAGAAATGGCTCAAATTTTTACTTTTGAATTCTCTATCAAAGATCTAGGAGGAGTGACAGAAATGCACATAATTCCCCCATATTCTCTACCAAATTTGCATGGTTTGACAAATGAAGATCCAGATACATTCTTATCTGAGTTTGAAATACTTTGTAGAGTATATGATTATTGTACTAATGATGAAAGGTTGAAAGCGTTTCCCCTTACTCTAAAAGGAGTAGCTCTCTGATGGTTCATGAGCCTAGGTGGGAGCTACATCCAAACATGGGAGGGCATGAAGAACACATTCTTGAAAAAGTACCAAGACTATTGCAAGGTCGATGAAGATATTTTCAATATGATACAATGGGAATATGAAAGCTTGGAGGACTATATGGAGTGATTTCATTACAACCTTCAAAAATCAAAGCATAAGTATGTGGAAAATGAGATCTTAAAAACACTCCTACTGAAAGGAATCAAAGATGAATTTTTAGAACTCTTAAATCTGATAGGAAAAGGTGATTTTTTTTCAGTTATTATATGACGATGTTTGTGAATTGTGCATAAGGTATTCAAGAGTAATCTCCAAGTTTGGTAAGAATTCTAGAGAATTTTCTTCTTTCTTTTTGAAATATTCTAGAAGAACAGGAGACATAGGAGCTATGTTTTATTTGAAAATTTTAAAGCTGATTTTATTAGCTCCTCAAATACAAAATTGGATGCTTTGCAGGTTCAGAAAAATTAGTAAATTGAAGAAGTGTTTTACCCTCATTACCAAAAGGAGCATCCCATAGATATTTGTTCTTCATTATCTATGATGGAAGTATCATTTCAAAGAGATGAGGAAGCTGCAACAAGGTAAAAACCATGAAAATCATGGCCTACATCTATGGTTCAAAACACTTCTCCATTCTCTTACTTGCATAATCCATTATGGAATACTAATGTGTTAGGGCAGCCATGTAAATCTTAATATAACCACCATCAATCTTGTCTACAAATTTGGCATGGTTCACCTTATGATTGCACGACTACTCTCCCTCATCTTGTACCACAAACACATTCTCCATATTCTTCACTAGCTCTTCCACAACATCTTGCATGCATATCAAAATCATTCACTCAACCCAATCAACTACATCATCAAAATGCTCCATTCCATACACAATTTCCTGCTCAACTGATTCCACACCCTCACCATAATAAACCAGTACAACATGCTTACAATGTTGAACTGCAAGATTTACGCACCATTCCCACCTATTCTATCTCACATGCGCCATTGGAGATAACTCATATTGAGATTCAGAATGTTTCAAATTCAAAAATTGTAGAAGTTATGGAAAAAAATGAGGTTTCTTCTAGTTTGCATCAACAAACCGTTTTAAAAGCTCAAGAAATTCATGATATGATGGATATGGGAAATCAAAAAAGTAAACGATATATTGATGATTGGTTTCACTCCATCATTTGTTTGCAACATCACTCCATACTTCGACAATTTTTAATACCATCTTTTCAAGGGAAGTTGGCTTCTCATACCCTAATATTCATTAATATGCATTTTTCAAATTTGGGTATGTACAAATTTCAAGCCTTATTTTGAAAATGGTTTCACTGGAAGTACTTTTATACATAATCATATTCATTTTTCAAATCATAGTAGGTTACTATAAAAAAAAATAAATAAATAAATAAATAGGGACATAAATAAATACATTTTGTTTTTCTAAAAATAGTTGTTCTTGTTGCAACACGTTGTGGAAATCAACATCGGTGATAAATGTTTGAATTCATTTGTGTATGTATATAAATTATAATGGAAATATTATTTCTACAAATAATCATATTCATTTTTATCACCAATTTGAAAAAAATGGTTGAATATTATATTTTTTTTCGCTTGGGGCCTTGATGAAATTTCTGAAAAAGTTGTCGGCACAGTCATATTTTGAGGGACCAAAAGATAAAATTTTTAAACCCTATTTCCATCCTAAGTATCCCTTGATGTATAATTTCCAACCCAATTTTAATTACTCAATTTGGATTTGAAACGAAAAAATTAAGAACCAAAACATTAACAAGGTGTCTAGTAGGCAGCTCAGGAACACAGATGGGACAGTCAGTTTTTGGAGTCCTAAATGACTATATTTTTAAAAGCTATCTCTATCCTAAGTGGCCTTGATGCCTACATTCCAACCCAATTTGAATCACTCAATTTGGATTTGAAACGAAAAAGTTAGAACGAAAACATTGACAAAGTGTCTAGCAGGCAGCTCACGAAGAAAGTTGGGACAGTCTGTTTTTGAAGGCATAAATGACAGAATTTTTAAAACTTGTTTCTATGGTAGATTCCCCTAATTTTACAAAAACTGTTTTACAAGAAAATTTTAATCACTTATTTTTGATATCATATGAGGAAGTTATTATCAAAATACTAACTGTCTATCGTAAATCAACACTTTTAAAACTCTTTCTTCCCGGCTATTCCTTATAGTATTTGACCTATAAATTATTTTTGTATTCGAAACATGTTTCTATAAGAGATAAATAAATGAATCTAATTTCATTTCTAATTTGAATCATTCGAATCTGACATCAAAAGAAGAATCGATGCTTAGCATATCCACTGTTGTTCTAAGTGGGGTAATCGAAAATGACTCTCTTATGCAGATTGTTCTAAGTAAAATTGACATATCATATCATTGAATTTTTAGAACCTATTTCTACTGAATATATGCCTTTGAATTAGCTCTCATCTGGGTTTGGAATCACTCAATTTGGAAGAAAAATAAAGAGTTTTTATTAAAACACTATTGGTTAGAGTGGTCGACCAGTTCTCTCCCACAAGTGAAAAATAAATTTTACTTTGTTATTTTCTCAGTGGATTTGTTATACAGAGTAACTACTTGCTATTTTTTGCATAATTCTTGGATTAGTGGAGCTTGATCACCTCTCTTTCTCCACGATTTAATGTTTTATTGCAGGTAGACACTCGTTTTTTGCAGGTCCTAGGGGAATAAAGAAGGTCAATTTATGGACCAGCGATTCTTGAAAGAAATTTTAATGAAACAAGGTAATTTCATCCAATTCATTACCCAATGGATTCATAACAGAAGAAATGAAGAATTGATTTTCATTTGAAGATTCATGTCATGTCATTGCTACCAAAACATTTTTCAAAGAGATCATTTTTTTCCTTGCCTTAAGAAATAACATCATAGCTGTTGTAACTTAATTTATTTATTTCCATGTTGTTTTTAAATAAAGTGTTGTTTCTTTTCTGATTTCTCTTATATTTTTGTATTTTAGGTGTTTCTTCCTTCAAATTTTAACCCATCCTCAACATCAATCCAGCGAACAATTAATTCATTTTTGAATTTTGTATATAAAGTTTTATTTTTTTTGTTGTTCCTCTTAAGGAACAACAGTTTCGCGTGTTTGTATTTTTGTTGTTCCACTTAAGGAACAACTGCTATTCATCTTAAGGAGCAGAAGTCATTCCATTTAAGGAACAACTGTTTCGATTGTTTTTCTTCTTGATATTCCATTTAAGGAACAGTTGTTGTTCCTCTTAAGGAACAACTGCTATTCCATTTAAGGAACCCTTTGTTGTTCCTCTTAAGGAACAACACTTTTCCACATGTATTTTTTTTTGTTCCTTAATAGGAACAACACTTTTCTGCAAGTATTTTTTGCTATTCCTTTTAAGGAAGAGCACTTTTTTTGGGTGTAATTTTTTGTTGTTCCCTACAAGGAACAACACTTTTTCACGTGTATTTTTTCATTGGTCCCTACAAGGAACAACACTTTTTCGTGTGTATTTTTGTTGTTGGCGTGCATTTCCTTTGCTATTTTCTACAAGGAACATCACCTTTTCAAGTGTTTTTGTTGTTCCTTCAAGGGAGCAACACTTTGGGAGTATTTTTTAGAACAACCCTTCCTTCCTCTTGTGGGATTATTCCTAGTTCATCTCAACCAGATTTTACTCATTCCATTTCATGGCATGAAGTACACTACTTTTATGACGACAAGTACTATGGATTCTATTGAAGCGAGTTAATATCATTAACGTTGTGATCTTTAATAGTATAGCTCCTTGATGATAGATTATTTTCAAAAGGTACGCAATTATTTATATACTACTTTACTACATTGTATTTTTATATACATGATACTGATTGATAATCTTAGTAACATGTTGGTTCCACCCTTCCTGGTTATAATCTTCTCTGTCTGTAATAAATGAGATTATGGGTATATTTTTTTCTATTGACATGTTCAAAATCTTCTACCATCCCTACTCTTAAAGAGTACTGAGCCTCCCTCTTTTTATCATAAAAATGTGTACTAACAACAAATTTTTGTTTACAGATGGAGGTTAGGGTGTCCCCTTATGAGCCAGCCTACCATGTTCAAAAGGTTGTAGTGAAGTGACATTCCCATTATGGCCACCACACTAGAGTTATGATCCATTGGATAGCCAAATTATCCTTGGCACAGGAGGTCTCATCACGAGCCAACCTAATCACTTTTGCTACATCCCAGTGAATGGTAGTGCGGTTATTTGGTTACCATGCCAGCACACTGATCTCTTCTATAGAACAATGTTGGAACCCTCCATTTATAAATTTAGGATGCTCACTCATATGGGTTAAAAAACAACCTTGCCGAGGCTATGAAAGCTTGCTGGTAGTAGAGGCTCTGCTTATGGTATTGAAGTTATATATTATCGTCAATTATTACTGCAATACCCTTTTTTTATTCTCTATTTTTATCGGACAATTTATTTCCTTAATTTTCCCCGTTTTGAACCTTTATGCATCAAAAATTTATTTCCAATCAATCGCATCACTTTCAACTAGAATACCATCAGCAAAGCATATTTTTGGCATACTATTGTCCTTTTTCTTTTTTTAATTTATCATCAATCCAAAGCGTCATATCTCTTATTCATAATTATGTTTACACACTCTGCTCTCATTATAACCATACCTCTTGTCATCCTATCATTGATATGTGTCCTCTGCTTCATTTTCTATTGTATTGTTCATTCCCGTGCCTTGCTCTCAGCACAACACCTTTCATATGCTTTATGGTCGTGGAATTCCTTTTCGAATTAGAGGGGGGAATGTATGCATCAAGGATAATTTTAGGGGCGAATGTTCGCCCTTTGGCGAAATTAAGGGGTTTTAAATTTTTAGTGGGCGAATATTTTGTATCATAGTACATTTTTACAAATCACCTCAAATAGCCCACCTTATTTTAAGGGAGAGGGGAAAAAAGGTAAATTTAGCCCTTGAAATTAGGAGTTACAACCTTCCATTCGCCCATTTTCAAGAATAGGTTTTATTTAAGTGAATCCATTCGCCCATTTTCAAAAATAGGTTTTATTTAAGTGAATCCTATGGGCCAAAGGCCCAAATACCATATTTATAAAAGAGGTATGGTAAATTAATAAAAATATAAATAAATGAAGGTATGGTAAATAAATAAAGCATAATTAATAAAAATATAAATAAATGAAAGGTATG
>APFE030223832.1:67525-99479 GCA_000404065.3 Pinus taeda | reverse complement strand
TAATGTTTCTAAAAGGAAAGCATTTTTTTTCAATTTAAGTATCATGATCCCATATTCCAACTTATTTTTCAGTAACCCATTAGGCTTTGTAGCTTTGAATAAATCCATGTCTTTTGATAAGATCCTCTTCCAAATTAAAATGCAGTTTCCTTTTGGAAATAACCACATACAATGTCTTGATTTTGTTATTGAGAAAATAGAGGTTGTGAAACAAGCCTATGTCATAGAAGGACTTGATTCATTGATTATGTATAAATTATGGCTCTATATGTAACAATGTCTTGATTTTGTTGCTTGAAAATAGAGGTTATGCTTTACTATTTCATAGAATTTCTTACAATCTTTCCATAAGTATTGATTTGTAATCTCAGTCACTGAGGGATGACTGTAATGAAAAAGGTAATATTCCATGGTTTGAAGTTCCCCTCTTACTAAATATTTAAATATATCACCACAATTTAACTGTTAGTTAAAGGAATTGTATTTGATTTGTAAACAATTCATTGCTTGATTTATAGATTTTGATTTTTTCCCTTTTTTATTTTTTTCTCAGATTTGGTATGAGATATCTTCCAAGATTTGGGTTCCCTAGTTTCCCCACCATAGTACGAGGTTTAGATGCTATCATTAAATATTCTTGGAACATTACAACTTTTCCAGTAAGTGTGCTTTGAAACATTGTTGTTGCTTTTCCATGGTGTTAATGCAAATAAGCACTACAACTAGTGCCATTATTTAGATCAAGTGCCAAAATCTAGGTGGTCTTGTAATGATGGAGTGATTGTTTTATAGCTACTAAGGTCATATGCATTTTTATCTCTTATGTTGTCCTAAGATATTCAAATTCAGAATAAGAATTCAAGTCTCGTTTCCACTGTAGATTGTAGTCAGTTTCTTGAACATAATATATAGTAGATTATCTTTTACTAATCAACTATGGATGTGATCCCTCACAGGAAAGAAAATTCAAAGTGACTTTGATTTCACATTGATTTGTCAAAACATCCACACAGGAAAGGAGATTCAAAGTGACACTATGATGGCCATTATGTCAAGCTAGGTGGTCGCACTCCCTTGATCGTGAGCACGATTGTGATCAAGATGGAAGACTTCATAGTCTAGATTGATTGTTTAGCAGTGATATTTAGTGGGCTCATTCACAAAAGCTTCTATTTCACTAATCCTTTTTATAGAGTTTTCAGATTCAATTTCCAAAGGTTTTAATTACACTATAGAGTTGAGTTTTGAGAGAGTTATGATTCACAGTGTTAAGTATAGCAAATATGACACTTGAACGAAGACAAGCATAGTAGAGGTATCAGACTCTATTATAAGCTTACCTGCATATTATAAGGGACTTGGTTGGCTTTTTTATAATTTTATAACAAGTTCCATGTCGTGAAAATGTGAAAAAAAACAGTGATATTGCCACCATGTGGCTCTTGTCATATATGGTTTTATACTTTTTCAAAAAATTCTCTAAGAGTTAACAATGCTAAGATTCACTAGGAATTTACAAAGTTTTATTATTTAGTGAAAGATTTGCCAAGATATTACAAGATTTTATAATTGAGTAAAATATTCGCCATGCCTGGTGAGAGATTTCGCCAAAAAATTATATATACATATTATATTATTGATAAAATCGCCTTCCATTTTCCTATATACCATGGAGATTCGCCCATTTATTATATTTATAAATTTAGGGGGGGTTCTTAAAATTTTCCCTGCCTTATTATGACCCTATAAGTCGTCATTTGTATACTCCCTTGCCAGTTGAGCCTGTTGTTGAGGTTTCAGTTCCGTTGAACGTCGCTTGGGGTACCACTGGTTATGGTGGTCGCCAAATCCGTCCGGATCAAGGGCAGTCGTACCAAGGACCATCGTATCAAGGTCAGTCGTCCTACACGCAGCCTAATTATGGGCAACAGTATTATGGCCAAACCTATCCAGGGCAACCTGGAGGCCCACAAGGACAACCCTCCCGGGGACAGCCTTCGGCCTATGGTCGTCTGTCTTTCACCTATCTTGGGAAACCCTCTAGAAACCCGGGACAACCTTATGCTCAACAAGGACAACCTGAAGTCCAGCAGGGATACCCTTCGGGTCAACCCTACGGGAATCCGGGACAACCTTACGCGCAACAAGGAAAACCCGGAATCTAGCAAGGGTACCCTTCTGGGCAGGGTGGTCAGCCTTACATGTAGCAAGGCCAGCCCACTGCTCAGCCTAGTCAGCCATCTGGACAAGTTGGTCAACCCCAGGGTCAACCAACCGTTCAGTCCTCTCAGCTATCTGGTCCGCAAGGACAACCCTCGGTTGTACAAGGACAACCTAACACCCAGCAAGCTCAACCTTCTGGGCAAGTAGGTCCATCCCAAACTCAACCAGGGCAACCTTCCGGACAGGTGGCCCAACCTCAGTCTTCTCAAGGACATTTTTCTGGGCCTGCTCAACCGGGCATGCAGATGGTCGTTGCTTCTCAAGCTCAACCCGGTTTTCAGCCCCAGACTCAATCTGGTCTCCAGATGCAAGGTGGGTTTCAATCCCAACCTTCTTACCAAGCGCAGCCTGGTCCGCAGGCTCAATATGGAGCCCAACAATCGTATGGATACCAGAAACCCCAAGGACAAGCTCACTTTGCCCCGTATCAAAATTATCAACAGATGCAGGTTGCTCCTTATCAAAATTACCAGCAACAATATGTTTCTCCTCCAGGTCAGTTTGGTAACCAATGGGGTGCTGGGGGGCAGATCCAGATTCAATCGTCCGGTTATGGATATAACCCTTATGGACAGAGTCCCTATGGACAGGGTCCTTTTGGACCTGGTCCGTCCGGACAGAGTCAGTGGGGGCAACCAGCAACTGGTTGGAACTCTGGCCCTACCTCGTTTCCACAACCGCATATGTCCTTCAATCCTCAGCTACCATTCTTAGCAACGTTGGAACTGCCAGATGTATCTAAATTAACCAATGATCATATTTTGCATAATCCATACTGGCCCCCGGTTCCAACCAAGATACCCAGCGATTGTCCCAAGTTTGACGGCAAAGCTGGAGAGGATCCTCAAGCCCATGTGATGACTTATCACCTTTGGTGTTCATCGAATTCATGACTTGACGATTCAATCCAACTTCGCCTGTTCCAAAGGACTCTCACCGGCTCGGCTGCTAAATGGTACATTGAGTTGACCCATGCATCTTTTCAAGATTTCAATTCATTGGCAATGACATTCCTCACTCATTTTCAGTTACCCATTCGGTATGAGACAGGAACGCATCTCCTTACGTCTCTCAAACAGGACACGGCTACGCACATCTCTGATCATATACATGAATGGAGACGGCGTCGGTTGATCAAATTTTGGATTCCTGATCAACTCCTAACCGATTGGTTCACGACTTCCTTTGTCCCTAAGATTGCACGGGACATTGCTATGGGATCTTGTGTGACTAAAGAGCAAGCTATCGCGCGTGCTCAGTACCTTGACTTAGTTTATTCTCAGGCAGGTACTTTATATGAGTATTTGCCTGATGCCCCGAGACACGATACATCCAAAGCTCTGCCAAAGCCATCTGTTGATGGGGTTATTGGCTCTGTAAATCCGTCGTCGAAGAAATCATCCTCGAACCCTGGGAAGCAAAAATTGAATGCTTCAAACGAAAACACTTCTCAGGGTGGTTCTAATTCTGGAAGTACTTCCAAGGTCAATGTCGTCCAGTCCACCACGGTGGACAAAGCCTCAAAAGGAAAGAAAAAGGGGAAAGCAAAGAATAAATCTGAGCAACCCAAATAGGACTCCTCCAAACCTCCACCCGAGGAAGGAGCCAAGCGTAAACCAAAGTATCCTTGTCTTATTTGTGACGAGGGTCATTATACCAAAGACTGCCCTAGGTGGTTCGAGGTTAGTCGTTTATTGAAAAGTGCTCCTGGGATTCCTGCGGTTCTGAAAGAACCTTTCCCCTCTCAACAGACTCAAATGGTGGTTGATCCATCTTCGTCTTCATCTCCCTTTGGTTCCCAAGTGTTCATGGCTGAAACCATTCTCGTTCATGTAATGGCTCGGACAAAGGAATATCCGTCATCCACCGGGAAGGAGCTTGAGGTCCCCTCAAGCGCTCCTCAGTCCAATTCTAGTCCGCTGCACATCGAGATACCTAGTATTGAGATTCCCATCCGACCCCCTCCGAAAGGAGTACTCTGGAGATCATCTTACAACCCAAATGCTCGTGCTACCCAGCACTATAGCATAGTTGAGGACTTAGTGCAGGCTCCGTTGGCTATGTCCGCTTTAGAAGTTCTCCAGAGCTACCCCCCTCAGAGGAAGTCCCTACTATTGGCCATCGGTGGCATCGACCCGGCGGATTCGGATTTGATCACCTTTGATCTCGAGAGCCATGTCCCAAGACTGCCTCATCAGATCACCTTCCTCATTCAAGTCATCATCAATTCGAAAACGATTCATCGTACAGTTATTGATGAAGGCGCATCAACATGCATCATATCTGTTGCTTGTTGGAAAGCGATCGGTTCTCCGACTTTGAGCTAGTCTCCCATGATGTTAGAAGCCTTTAATGGGAGAGAATCTCATCCCTATGGTATCCTTCAACAATTTTTGATTACTTTGGAAGGGAAAACCATTGAAGTGGAAGTTGAGGTCGTTGCCGCAAATCTTACTTACAACCTCCTTCTGGGCCAGAGCTGGACATATGCCATGCATGCCGTGGCTTCGTCCCTCTTCTGTGTCATTCGTTTCCCTCACTAGGGGAAAATTGTCATAATAGACCAACTCTCCTTCTTCGCTTCTTCTTCCGAAGGCAATGTGCCTTTCGTGGAGCATACCTCCATCCCCTATGACAGTGTGGGAGCCGGGCTCTTCAAAGACCCTACCCTCATGGGTGTCTTTTCACTCCCACCTCCGAACCTCACTTCGCTTGGTTTGGTTTCTACTCGTTCTGATCCCCCATTGCACACTGTTGCTACCCTCGGTCCCTCTGCACAAGGCGGCATTGATCCTCTAGCTTGTAACCCTCACTTGGCCGGGGGGCATGGGCAAATCATCGGTGCTGTTGATCATTTTATAAAACAGGCCGAGACGACGCCTACATTATCTAGGCCGGTTACGCAACAGTGCGATAGGGCAAGTCCCGAAATGGGCTTGACTTGAACCAAGTAGCTTGAGTCCAGGCACTCTCTCTTTTTGTATATACGTGTGCTTTCAGCAAGTGTGTTGTGTGTGCATGTTTTCATGTTTTTGTCTTAGTGTGTCGGCATGATTGCCGCTTATTGTGTCTTTTTGCTTCTTGGACAGATGTCTGGATCGCCTTACGTTGGTTTCGCTGATGGTGTCTCCCACAGTACACGCAACTTGTCATCTGTGGCATGGGTGATCTACGATCCTCATGGTGAGTTAGTAGACATTCAAGGGGTTTGTCTAGGTTGTACAATGAACAATGTCGCTGAATATAGTGTTGTGATTGACCGGCTCCCATCGTGACAATCCAGTAAGGAAGTAGACATCAGATACGTCTAACTCCAATACTTGGTCCCATATTCGGAACACCTGTTCCTGTACGTCCCACAAGTTGACCAAATACTGTAAGAGCTCCGACTGAGCTCATAAATAGGATAGCAGGAAAAATTTCTTGAGCCCACACGCTCTAAGGGCCTCCATGCAGTCCTCATCTACTAAGGCTAATGCGTCCACTTGGTCATGTTCTCATTCTTTCCACATGATCACCATTTTTGTGTATTTCCCTGCAAACACAAGCCCAAAACAATGAATTAGATCCTTGTATAACTTGAAAATGCAGGAAAATTGGTTTAAATTTGTCCAAAATTCGCCAAAAAACCTGCGCGGTTGTTGGCACGACTGTTTCTAAAACAGTCGCGCCCATGGGCGCGTGCCCTTTGGGAAAGTTGCCCCATTGGCGCGGGTCCGTGCCTGAAATCCGTGCCAATGGGCGTAACCCTTAAATTTGAAATCCTCCCTATAGGGGATGAAAAAGCAATTTAAAACAAATTTCAAACGGATAGAAATGGAGTAAAAGATGAGACCTCTTACCTGACACTGATGACGCTCCAAATGATCAGCTGGGTTTATCGCAATCGCCGATTAAAGATCACACTCCAAAAGCCCTAATGTCACTCTCCAAAGGTAAAAAGTGAAAAGTAATTTTTTGTTTTACCATTTTCACCATTTTATAACTTTTGGACCCCTAAATAGGTTTTAAAATTCATTTTATGGATATTTTTATGGATATTTGTGTCGAAGATGGATTTTACGCCAGTTTCTTGTGTAGCGACAGGTGTTTGTGCAGCTTAGGCGGCGAAACGAGTTGTATTTTATACTTTTTCGGACTCAGTAAATACACGAAAACGTCACTTTGGAGTCATCTTTTTGCTCTTTTCTGACTCTCTAAACGTGAAAATAATGCCGAGTTGGTCCTCTCGACTCGTTAAACGGAAATGAGAGGTGGTCACCTTTAAACCCTTTTTTGACTGTTTAAAAACGAAAAGATTGTCGAACCCTTGTCGTTTCCGATTCGTTAACAGTCACGAAGTGACGTGGTTTCGATCACTTTTTTATTTTTTCAGATCGGGATCACTACTTATGAAAAGTACTCCTAGGTCGTAATGATCGGGAAGTTCTCTTGAGCATTGTTTTATACTTTTTCGGGCTCGAGAGACACAAATTTACGAAAAAGGACACCCCTGGAGTTTACTTTTCCGCTATCTTTTCAAACTCTCTAAACATGAAAATACGCCGAGTTCTTCCTTTGTTAGACTCGTTAAAACTTAATGACATCGGATTCCGTCGCAATGACGCCTCGCAAGCATATGCTATCCCCGTCAAGCTTGTCATCCAAAAATAGCCGGGGTACTCACCAGAAATGGTGGGGACTAAAGGAACCACAATTATCGTCATGTCAGCAGTATGTCACTCTTGAACATGGCACTTGTCTGCATTCGTGTCTGGGTGGGGACATCTCATCTTGTTTTCACACTTGCCTCCATGGGTTTGGGTTATCCTGTTTGACCTCTCATCTGCTCATTGCCTTGTCACCATGACCCCTGATCATTTGATGTCAAATACTGCCAAGTCCACTGTCGTGCCGCCGATATGTTCAAGAGAAGTTGACCTCTGCAAAATACTTAACCTCCCTCTGATACCTCACACAAAACATTTTATCCTTCTCTATCTCGTGTCGATGATGTGGGAAACATTACAACCCACCTTCGATCAAGGTCACTTCCTGTCGACTTCATCTCATCATCCAGGAAGTTGACTTTGAGACTCCCTTCAGGTACCTTGGAGCCTGCATGCCTCAGTGGCAAGTTTTTCGTGTTCGACGCGAGGTTTTCATCATTGGCCTCCGATCGGATGATTCTACGGGTGTTCGACACCGGCTCACTGATTCACACTCAGTGGATTGTACCTATAGTACCTTGAGGACCATTGTCATTATTGGTGGTACCTCTCGCGTCTGTTAACAATTTTCATCATTGACTGGTAATCAGACGATGTTCCTGCATGTTCGAATTTGACTCCCATATTTGCATTCTTGAACTTGTACTTTGTTCGGGTTGAGATGGAGCGCAAGACCCTGGATTTTGTCTGTTGAGATCCAGGTTGCGTTTTGTGGATTATTATAATCATTACATGACTCATTCACTGGATGGCTGTGACCATGCCTGAGTCTATTCATCGATCCTCACTGGATGGCTGCATCCATACCTTGGATCCAGATCTTTATGTACTCCGCTATGGATGGTTGCGCCCATACCACATACATCATGTACTTGAAATATCAGTTGTACTCTGCGCAGGTTCTCCAGCGGCCGTGTTTTCAGTCGAAGATGTTCTTGTAAAGCATTTCACCCCTCTCTCTCTCTCGGGCCTCATGCTTTAGGGGGCATCTATTACACAGTATTTTGTCACCGTCCCTGTTACCCCTTCTCCCGCATATTGGAGGACCTATTCCGGGACCTGTGAGAAGTGACATAACTTGAAAACACTTGCATTGTATCCCCTTGAGTATGTACTTCATATGCCCTGAAGACACCTTCTGCAAAATACCCATAAAAATAGCCCTTTTTCCATTGGCACTATTCCTCAGTGTATCACTCGTGCCAATGGGGGAAATCCTCCAAAGAGGGCGCGCCAGCTGGCGCTCTGTCTCAGAGTCGCACTAGCGCCAACCCAGTTGGGTAAAGTTTTTAACGAACCAACTTGCGAAGGTTCTTCCTAACATATTCATGAACTGATTCCAGTTTGAGTTAGTTCAGTTGGGCTTCTAATCTCCATAGAAGGGAATTAGTTCTCCACCTCTCATGGAAGCTTCCTAATGATAAGGACAATCCCATGAATATTGTGGATGATCTTATCCCCTTCTCCTATCTCTATATAAGCTTGTCTCTTTGCCTTTGACAAGCTAGTTAGTAATTCTACTCTTAAAGCTCCAAATTCTAAGTCCCAAAGTCTGAGAATTGCTAAGCTTATGCTACAAGAGGCCTTGTTCATCCCCATAAGGCTACATCTTTAATGAGGAGATCTTTGTCCAAGTAACCAAGGAGAGAGAGGCTTGTTCCCCATCCCCAACAAGCTTTGCAAGGCATGTGTTGCTGATCACCCAGCCAAAGGAGGATTTGACATCAGACTTGGTTGTATTCTTCTTTGTTTATCAATAATAATAGACGACTATCATTATGGTTCCACTCTCATTGTTTTTATGCTAATGTTTGAGTTATGCCCTTTCTGACTGGTATATAGTTGCATTTCTTGGATTTTATGATTGTATTTGTGTTGTTCTTTGCATGTGCAGGTGTCCGTGCGTGAGGAACGCGAGGATTGTGACTAGCCAGAGCGAAAGAATAGGAGTGATGACTTTTCCATGAATACTAGCATTGGATTCGAGGTAAGCCCTCATCATCGGTCTCTAATTTGTAACTAGGAACCTGCATGTTAGCATTATTTGATTGTTGTTAGACCTCAGTTAGGCTAGTGGGATCACCTCTATCTACAGAGGGGATTTACCTCCACAACAGAGATGTATACATTTTACAAGCTTCTATGTATAGTTTACTTACAGCAACGGCAAAATTTCAGAATACAGCAAGAATTGTACATAAGACCATCTAACCTGCTATTCTTGGCTTTTCACCAGGAAAAGCCATCCCCAAGTGGAGCCAGTTTTATGCTCCTATACCAATAGGTGTCATATTTCATGATTGACTGATAAAATCCCAAATATGTTCATCCTTTCCCTACTGCAAAGGTTCCATATTTAAAAAAAAAAAAAAAATCAAAAAACTTAAAAAATGTAAAAAGGGTATGCCCTAAAAGAAAAATCAAAGGGAAAAAAGAATGAATTGGTCAAAAAAGAAAAGAAATGAACCCCAAAGAAAAGACCAGGAAAGTGTGCTAGTCAAAAATGCCGCTACTATTCTATTTTTGCAAAGAATTTCATTGTGTGCAATTAGTTGACTCTTGCCACAGGTGATTGATGGCCAAACAGCTCAATCTTGGCTAAGTTCATGTTTAAATTTCTTGTTGTAGAGATAGAGAACAAAATCTGTACAAATAGTTCAAGCTTGGCAAATAAGTAGTTAGATAGAGAAGCAAAGGAGCTCAACAGCTAAATCTGAGCCCTTGGAAGAAATAAGGGTGGACTTAGATAGGATGGAAATTAAAAGAAAAGAAGAGAGTAAGGGTTTGCTAGTCCAAGTGCACCCAAAGAAAGGAAGAAAAATTGTTAGGTATAATAGGCTGGGTAGACAGTTTTGATGTTGCAGAGGTAGGCTTATGAGTAATTGTGTCTTTCAAAGGTGATTCGTGATTCATCTTATTACTATCATAAAGTACCATGGCAACTATGTGGTGACAGATCAAATGAAGCATGTCTAACTTCTCCTCACTCTTCTCCCAAAAACACTTACTAACCTACCCCGAAGGATATTGAGATCTACTCAATACTCTTAAAAACACTCCATTTCATGAAAAACCTAAGAAGTATAACATTCTTGCTTTGAAAAAATAAACCACATTTCTTATGTAAAAATCCTTTTCTCCCCGCAACCTAAGTTATCACACTTTATAGCTTGGCGCCTCTTCATAAACCCATATTAACTACTAACCATATTATATAAACCCCTATACTTTTCCCCCATGCCCGTACTATATTAATATATAAAAACCCCCGAAATATTTACTATCCTGTCGCCCGGCTGAACTATAAGCCATATGTTATTGTACAAAATGAATTAAAAGGTTTATTTGAAACCTTTTAATAACCCATTGCCGCACCATTAAAAGGAATTAATCAACATCCTGTTGATTAATTAACTTAACTGAAGGTCCCATGAACCAATCATACTTGCCCACATTAAAAAAACGTTATTTAAAATTGTGTTGGGCCCGCGCTGTAGCCCTCTGCCAGCTCCATTCACCACCAACCGTTGGATCTCGCCCTCCACATCCAACAGCCCATATCAATATCGCAACCCCTCCGTCGCCTGTACTTTACCGCCCGGGGAAAGGTGGTATTCCTGCCGTACCGAGGACACGCGGCGCCCTCCCGGCATGCTCACAGTCCTCCCATCCAAAACCACCTCAGCCCAAAAGCGGTGCGGGCCAATACCGCTTACCGCTGCCGCTGACCCCCCTGCTGACGCGATCACCACGTCACCTCGCTACACGACAAAATACTTCGTCATGCTGACGTCATCCAACCGAAAAGTGCCAAAAGCCCACCAAAGTCAATTTTTTGTTAAAAAGACATGAAAATGTCGTTTTCACTCATTTTCACTTATTTTTCTCTACACGACTATTGCATGCGGTTTATGTCAAAAGCAGTTGCTCGACCATATAGTTCGCCACCCAACCAAATCAAGTCCATAGTCCTGTCCTCCAGTTTGTCCAGCAACCTGCAATCCACACAGTGCGCTGTTAAAGATAGGTATTTACCTTAATTCTGTATCCAAACCCTTTGAATTTTAATTTTCTCTGCAAGTTGTCCAAAGGACCCAAATTCGAGCTCAATTCACCGTACTGCCTTCAAATATACGCACTAGAACCACTGTTATTTTGCCCATTTGCCTGCAAAAGCCCCACCCCTAGTTCAAAAATATAAAAACCAAAAATGGAAGCTCCCGTAGCCCTCAGTGTTGCTCCTCTCAATGCTCCTCATACTGACCAGCATCATTTGCCCTTAGCTAATAGAGATTTCCAGATAGAAGACCCAATTAGCTGCCAAAATCATCTTCATACCTTCTGCATAGTCAGAAACAGTCATTTGAGCAACTCTGATATCTATGGAATATGGGAATCCAATCTCCCCAGGTATTACCTTCCCTCAGTCAATATATTCCCAGATATTGTTCGCCACTGCTGTGCAAATTATGACCCTGCCACTAAAGCAGTCCTCTCTCCATCATAAGTTGTCATTTGCTACATAACTGCTAAGTCTATTAATGAAATGCTACAATTCGATTCATTTCAGCCTCTTGCTCCTTTGTCCATGGGATTTTTGCTTGAGCAAGGCTCTCAACTATCCACTGCAGAAATAGGCGGGATTGCCAAGTTATTCATGGAACCAAATTGCCAGCCCCAGGGGCCACCTCCTTTTTTACATACCTGGTATAATGAGTCTGGGGGAATTATTCTTCACATGATATCAGCAATCTTTGGATTTAGGTCTAGTGGATATGTGGATGAGATGGTCTTGTTTATGTTATCCACCTTTATTCCAGGACAGCCCCCTGCTGTCAAGTATGATTATGCCTCCTTCATTGCTGGCAAAATCCATGTTCAATTTATGAATTTAGAAAGAGAAGGAGTGTTCAAATACACCACTTACATATATCACCTGCTGCTATATTATCATCCAGACATTTTTATATTTCCCATCAGGAAATTGGATTCCAAGGGAGAGAGGAGGTCTGTAATCTTTTGGACCTCTGTTTTCCACAGAATTGGTGAAACTCCTTACACTTATTGAGTTTATTGACCTGTTTATACATCCTGTTTCCACTCTATCAATAGAAAATTCCACTCCTATGCTCTCTAGTGACATGAAGAAGATTTTACAGCTCTCTAAAAGCTACAGAATAGGTGACTGGTACTTCTACCAACATCACACTAAAATCAAGATATATGGCTATGAGCTATACCCTTATAAGCTACCAAAGTATGTGCCCATGAGACTGTTTGCATTGGAATATTTCATACAATTAATCAATTTAGATTTAACTCACTTTTTCAATGTAAAGAAAAAGGCTCAGCTAAAAATAAAAAACCAGTTAGGCCCTTTTATCCTTAGCAAGAGGGAGGCATGGGAGGATGCTGACAAGATATTAGGGGAAGAATTTAAATTGAAGAAGAGTTTCTGGTGGATACCATATGACCCAAATAGCTTTATAAGTGACAGAAGAGTGAGAAACTGATTGTCAACTTACATACATCATAAGATCCTTGAAGTAGAACAATATGCTAATCAAGATGATTGGATAGAGGGTACATTAGTAGAAGAACTTACTCGGCAAGAAAAAATGGAGCAAGCTATGAAAGATTTGGAAAAGACTCTTGACCTGGACTCTTTTGGATAGGTATCTTTCAAGCTACCTCAGCAAACCGAAGTAGGTACATCTGCTGCTGGGACTTCACAGCAACCTATGCAAGAGGCCAGCACACCAGTTCCAGGTTCTTCAAAGGGAAAGCAAGTGGCGGGTACAGAGCAGCAAGAAATGACATATCAGCAGGGGCAAATTCCTCTAGTACAGACCAAAGTAGCAGAGATTGATGCATTGCAGACTACTCTAAATGAGGAAAAGGGCAAGAAAAGGGACAAAGAAGAGACCACACTTGTAAGTGGACCAGCAGAATAGCCGGGTGCAAAGAGGAAGAGATTGGATCCTCTAGCTGAAGAGGAAATTATTGAGGAAACCATAGAAAGCTTAAGAGGTGAGAGGGCAACTAGCCCACATATTTCCCCAGTGGTGGACACATAGACCAGCTCTCACAGGCAGGAATTGGAAAGGCATCATAGTGTGGAACTTTCATCCACAAGATCATCAAGCAAGCAGACCTCTAATGTCAAAAGAACATTCACAGAAAATAAGGCTAGAAATGATCCATTGAGGCTGCAAATTTATGATCAATATCTTAAAATGGCCCCCACAAAACAGCAACGATTAATGTCTACCTATGACATTAAAGAAGGGAAAATGATCATGAGCTATTTTAAGCCCAAGGTGTAGCAACCACAATTGGCAGCTAATTATATCAGGACAAATCTAGAGGTCTTGGCCAAGGATATTCATCCCATAGACCAGATCGAGCTGCACAAACAAACTAGAGAGATGGTGTATTCTGCACTAGCTGACAAGGAAATGTTGGCTCACAAATTGCAAAACTCCTTGGAGAATACCTCTGCTCAGCTAGAATTAGAGAAAGCCTCTTCTTTAGCTAAAGACAATAGGATAAAATCTTTAGAAGAAATAATCATTGAACTGGGACATGATCCCAAAGATGCCAAAGGCATAAAAGCATTAATGAAGAAAAAGGAAGATGACATTGCTGCCCTCCAAAAACAGCTCAAAATCCCTCCTACTATGCATCCACAAATAGCAGATGTTGTACAGTAGAAGTCCGAGGAGGACATGATGGACCTGCATATGAAAATGAATGAGAGATTAAGTGAGACAGAGCAGGCATTGGAGAAAGAAATAAGAGAGAAGCAGGGGGAGTCAACCTCCTAGCCACCTGAAATAGCTGCAACGGTCACAATTGCCCCTCCAACATCAGCATCAGCAGCAGGTACTTCAGCAACAACAACAACAGAAGGCAGCAGCACTACCATGACCACAAAGGAGTTAATAAAAGCCATGGAGGAATTAAAACTCCAAGTATCAGAATTGAAAGAAGCCAAAGACAAATTGGAAAAATTAGAAGTGAGTTATGACAAACCCAAAATGACTGTGGCAGAAAAGATAAGAGAGATGAAAGCATTAGAGAACAGGGTAAAAGCATTGGAAATGGACCTCTCTTTAGATAAGCCTCTGGGAGAAATCAAAGGCATTTTGTGGGCTAACATCAGTCAATCCATTAGTGATGTATGGAAATCTATTCAAACTATTTATGAGCAGATTGACCTGATAGTAGTAGCCCAAGTCGAAATTCAAAGGACTAGAACTCTATTGGGACATATGCCTGAACAGGCCAACAGGCTAATCCATTTTTTGAACACTAAGACCAATGAAGAACTAGCAGCACTGGACATCAGAGACAGGACAGGCACCATCCTAACAATCAAAAGAGTTCTAACCAAGAGAACACTGATGCAGAATCTGGAAAGGAGGTGCCAGCATATGCAAGTGGAGATAGACTCTTTTATAGAAAGATTTGCAGTTTTGCATGAAAGGGGCTTGCCAAGTCTGTTGGGAAGCAATGAACGCCTGTTGAGACAAGATGAGTACACGCACAGGTTGAACAAACATGCTGTTGATCAAGTAAATGCGTCATCAAGTACTTCAGTAGAGAAGGCCCTTCCATCTGGCCAAACTCTCTACAACAGTTTGGAAAATCTATTTTATATTAAGCATGAAGTGAAACATCCTTTTACAATCCAGCCTAACTTCTACAGGTACACAGATGCTGATGAGACTTTGAGAAAACTACAAAGACATAATTTACCAGAAGAACAGTGGTGGCAAAGCATGTTGGAAATCCTATAGGCATGTTTCAACTTTTTGTTTTTCCCAGGATACAACAGATGCCATAAAGCGGAGGATAAGAATGGATAAGAGTCAAGCGGGGCAACAGTCTATCAAATCAAAATTAAATATACCCGAGAAATCTAAGGCAGCCGCGCGGAATATCAGTGGAAACAGCCACCAGCCGACTCACCGATCTTACAGTCAACACATCTCACCAACTAAGCAGCCAGCACAACAACATTTACTTCTTCATTTATTTCTCCCTGTTTTCAAGATAATTTACTTCTCCTGTAAAAGTAGGTAGAATGAGTTATTACTAGATATTATCTCTTTGAGATATTTTTTAAAGACTTTTGTATAAATACCTCCCCAAGAGAAGTATTTGGGGTTGGCGATACATTTTTTAGACTGCATTGTAACTCTGAAAACCTTCTGAATAAAAAAGCTACTGAAATCCATTGTTGCTGGAATCTCTGGATGTGGAATTGATGGCAGAGGACTTGTTACAAAAATCTTGAATCATCTTATGGATCAATAAGTCCCTCTTACTTGTGTTTTCAGTTTCTATATTTACTATATCATATATGTTTCATGATTTTAATAATAGAGAAAATGAATAACTCAGAATTTGTTTGTTATCACTCTGTGTTCAATCTATGTTATTATTAATGTTTTCTTTAGAATTAGTATAAACAGGAATTCTTAACTGCTCCTATTTCCCCTGGTTCTTGCGTCTTGAATATTAGCTAAGGACTTCTTAAACTTCTCGCTAGCAATAATCCTCCACTTTCCCTCTATCTGCATGATGAAGGATTCTTAACTGCCCTTCACCCACTGACTCCATCCCATCTGATTCCGCTTATAAATTGTTCCATGATTGGTTACCTTGCTCTGTAGTACCACCCTCTGTTGAAGAAACCATATCCAGCAATTCATCCTCATAGACTCCATTAGCCTAATGGACTGAACTTCTCAGATTTACACCCCTGTTCTATTGAATATCACCATCCAAAAATTCAAACAAACCCTTGTACTTCACAACTAGCCTAATATACCTTAAAACAAAGCTAAATTATAAAAAGAGAGCCCTCTCTAGATGCAGATTGGCTAGAGCCTGCATCTAAAAGATTGGTCTATGGTTACCTCAGCTGTATTCCCTTTCTTACAACTTTTGGGAACAGCCTGAGTGATAACATCATGAACAAGGTCCATTCAGAGAGTTAGAGTTCTACAAGTGTGTTGCCAAGTGTTGTAGCAACTATAACCACCCTCCAAAATTTTTCCTTAGCTTTGTCTTGGAGCCTCCCTTCCAACCTTCACATCATCTTTCCATGCTTCATCAAGTTCACAAGCTTCAGTGTTTTTCTTGCACAAAGGCAGCCTGTCGATCACAGCTTGATGCTTTCCCCTCATAGGTTTTTCAGCTACACTTGGTCCAGCTGCAGGCTGAGTAGCTTCCCTAAGAAAATTGTGCATTTCTGGAGGGGCAACCATCCTTCCCTCCAGAAATTGTGTAATCCTTTCTTACATCCTACTAGGCTTCAAGATTATGCAAGTCTGCCAGTCAACACTCCCAGCAAGAATTGCGCCATTTTCCCTAGGAGGGCTACTCAGCCCAGAATTTGTGCAAATCTAGGTAGCAGTCAGCTGCTCTGCCCAGAAATTGCGCAAATCTCCTGGGCAGTCAGCCCAGCTCCTAGCTAGAAATGCGCATTTCCTTCAAGCAGTCAAGAAGTCTCTTACATGTGCAGTTGAGTTGATCGTTTCCCTCCAGGACCAAGAAAAGTTCACTTTCATGCATGGGTTTCTTCTCCCAAGGTAGCATGCAAAGGAATCCCTTGTTTTAGGGATCTATGTTTAGCAGTTGGAGGTTACATGCAAGGATCATTTCAGAAACCTCCCACCAAGTGTTGCTTTCCCTAGATTCGTGGCATGCGCGTCACAGCCTCAATGTTATCAAAACTCATCAACCGGATGCTGCAGAGCTCAATTCTCACATAAAACTTGCAACTCTGACATCCTACATCACATCTAGGAGAAATCGGCACAATCAGCTCAGTTGTTATGGGGTAAGCTAGCTTACCATGCCTTATGTTGCATTTCTATCGCTTTTTTGTGTTTTCGCTTGTATGAGTATTGTTTGCTTGATTTCTTTGAATGCTTATTGTATTTTACATGTATATTAGCTTTTCCTATCATTTTTTCAGTTTTTGTCAACATCTCACTATTGTCGCATGCATGAAACTATTTTTCGCAAACAGTCGTCGATTCAGCGACTCACCTCACTCACATTAATGTTATTCCATATTCTGAATCTGTCGCTATTTGCATGCATGATTGTTCACTTATGCTTACACTTAGTACCACCATGCATTCAAACTCCTATTCACTTTTAGTTGCCCGTCGGCGAGTCTCGGAAATCTTGGCCCAGACTCTACCTCACCAAGATAGCATTGCGCAATCCTGAGAGCGAAGGCTCTACCTTCCTCTCCAGAAACGTACATTTCTTCCCAACAGTTGTTCCCTAGCCTACTTTGTGCAATCCTAAGGGACAGTGGCTATTTGCCAAGAAAATTGCAAAATGCAATCACTAAGCCTCCAACTATTGCCAGCTCAGATTGCGCATTGCGCAATCCCAATATTTAGCAGCCAAAATAGACTATGCATTGCATAGTTCCAGCAGTTAGTCAGACTCCCAACAGCCCATACTGTGCCTTGTAATGTCTTGGCAATCAGTCTCCCGACCTCCCGGTTTAAATTGCGCAACCTTCATGATCAATCACACAGGTATGCTGCAAGTCATTTCTCAAGTTCATTTTGGTTTTCGAATGACATATTTCTTGCCATGAGTGTTGTCATGTCTCCAAGTATTGCAGGTGTTCATTTGCCTCTCAGCAGTGTAGGTACAATGGTTTCCAAGAGAGAAAAGTCGAAGACACCGTTCAGAGCCCACGTGGAGATGCAGCCGATCAAATGTCTATGAGCTTGTGTTGGGCATGGAATCCCCCCCGCAACATATTTTGGGGCTCAAAGTCCAAGTTTTGGTCAAAGGTTTTGTAAGACTCCGCAAAATGCGGGCGCAGAGCATGAAGTATAGGATGAGTCATAGGGTTGTCCACCCTAAAATATTGTAATGTAATGTAAAGTCATGTCGGCCTACTAGAGAGAGGCTGTAAGTGTAAAGATAACGAATTAGCAGGAAAGAATGAAGAATCAATAGGAGAATTATAAGATGTAGATCTAAGTCTTGGGTCATAGAGTAGGAAAAGGCTCTGCAGCTGAGTGTGCAGAGGCCTAGTAGAGTCCACAACTGAGTGCGCGGACCCCTGCAGCTGAGTGCGCAGGGTGGTGTCAAGTCTGTAATCAGGATTGAATATTAATAAAGAAAGGTTGATTCTAAATACTGTGTATCTAGGTTTCCTCTTACTTTTATGCATTTATATTGTTTAATGATTGCATGCACTTATATGAATGTTGAATGATAAATAATAATACTGAGCTCACAGAGATATGTTAAGTACTATAATATTAATGCAGTAAGGATAAGGAATCAGGGTAATACTTTCTTTGCACTGCAAACAGAGTTGCGTGAAGGCAACTTCATAATTGCAAGGGATAGATATCTGCACGAAGCAGCATGTGCGAAGGGTCAAACTGCGAACCTCCAAAAAATCATCAAGACATCCCTCAGGTTCAAAAACCTAGTTCCAGCACCCTCCCATACTACCTCGGGTGAGACCTCAGTCCTTGCACCGCGGACTGTTGCTGAAAGGGTTGGTAGTTTCGGGATTTGTTTGGCTAAAACACCTCTGAACCTGGGTCAGGCCCCAACAAGCCAACAAATGGTTCCATTGCCAAGACCGGGATCTGTATAAGGGATGTTTGATGTCATGCCATTGGAATCCAGCAAAGAAAGAAATTGAAGAGTGGTTGGACAAGAAGATTCATAAGTTCATGACACAGGAAAACAGAAGTCCGCGAGTATCTAAGGAACAGTGGTTGGAGCACTACTCGTATACGGAAATCCATGAAATTTTCTTTGCATCCTTTCCTTTTGAGCTGTATGAGTGGATGGCAAAGCTAGCAGATATCTAGGGAAGGTGTAGGCTCGACAAACCAATAGTGTGGACTCTGTAATTATTGCACAGACTAGAAGCATCAGAAGATAAGATTGTGCGAGTTGTGGACCATTGGCTCAACTAAATAATAAGAGCATTTATCACTGAGTTTGTGGTAGACACGACCATTAGCTACAGTGAGGCAAAACAACGTTTTCTCAAGGGACTGCAAGGTAAGTATATTAAATATTTGAACACTTGGATTAAGATGCTATTGTGTGAAAACCGGGTTATGCGAATAAATTAATGTTTGGGACTATGCAGAGCAGGAAGATCTACAAAAGCAGAACTAGTGAAGAATTAGAAAATAGTCCCTTAATTTCACCCTCGTGGGAGAGAAAGGACGAGCTTGCAAAGGTTTCTCTGAGAAGCATGATCAGTTTGATAAGGTAGAAAATTCCAGGTTTACCACCTCCACCCACACTGCCACCTGTTTCACCCCCCTCACCTCCATCTCCACCCACCCCACCTCTGCCACCTCCACAGTTTAGTATGGCGAGCGTGATCAAACTACCAGTATTCACAAGAGTAGGGAATGAAGATTCAGACCAATTCTAGTTCATGGTAAGAGCATTATGGGAAGCACAAGGTGTCACGGATGACAATATTAAGAAAGCCACACTGGTAAGCATGTTGCAGGATCACACATTAACATGGTATATCAAGCATTCTAATGACCACTCAAAAGCAGGAATTGTAGAAATCCAGGCCGTGCTGAATAGGGAATTTAGCAAGCCAAATTCAGAAACACAATCAATCATTAGGTTTAAAGAGATCGCAATGCTCCTAGGAGAGACCCCCTGGGATCTAGATCAACGAATGAATAGTACGATTCGTGAAGCCAATATTACATTGACGGATGGATAGCATCGCGCATGGTTTGTAGCATCTTTGACACCGCACTTAAGGACAGCATTGTCACAACATAAACTTTCCACCCTGGCTGAAGCATTGGAAATGGAAATTAGATTACATGAGACCCCTATACAAGACCCTGAATTGGGAGTCCAACAAATCCATGTGCAACTACAAAATCTGTGTCTGGAAATGCAGAGTTTGAAATAGGATAGGGCACCTCGGCCAGAGGCGCGCGAGGAAGTATGGTGCATAAAATGCAAAGGCCAAGGCCACAAAAAAGATCATTGTCCAGTGTTCGCGAACTACTTAGCAGGAGGAGGGTTGATGCTGTTGGGGACGAAGGCACAAGTAGGGTCGAGCACGGCACCTACTTTATGGTGCGCGATCTGTCAGATAGGAGGGAAACACACTATAGATAATTGTCATTTGTTGTAGAAGTATACGCAAACATTCCAGCAATTGTTTTGTAATTTCTACAGGTCGGTAGGCCACAATGAATGCACTTGCCGCAGTTACAAACTAATGATGGATCGAACCCCTACCTATAGGGTGTAGACTGAAATGCGAGCCCTCGACCCAAATGTGGGGATGGAACACACTGGAATTTCAGGGGTGCGGTCGAGGACGAGGTGGAATGGGACTAGGAAGGTGCCGCTGACAATGACTTTGTTACAATTGCGGAGGGCCAGGGCACTATGCCCATGATTGCACCAACCCGACAAGGATATCGTGTTTGTATTGTGCTCATTTTGATCATGAGATAGAAGATTGTCCTTCATTGATCACAAGGATGCATGAAATAAGGGTATTCCAGCCCCCTCTGACTCATAATATACAAATGATGAGGTCTGAGCCACGCGAAGAAGACCCAAATGTAAACATGATGCTCAGAAGCGGTATGACCATGGGAGATGATAAGGGGAAGCAACCAGAAGAAAGTACGTGGGTTTGCAAGGCTCCTACAAAGGAACCTGAGTTTGACTTAGAACACACAAAGGAGACATTCATGGAAGCTAAGAAGAGCTTCATGGAGGCCTCCACTTCAGGTAGTAAGGATCAACTAGAACCATGAATGGATCCTTCAATGCTCACTACCTTTTTGGAGACATGCATGAAACTGTTGCCCGACAACAAAGCAATAAAGGGGCTATAGGAACTGATCACCAGGTGCATGGGGTCAGGAGAACCACGTGTGCTCTAGAAACTAGGGAAGCATGCATTACACACTGGAAGGGAAATGTGGTTGACTCTGCAGATTGGTGAGTATGAAATGGATCAGGTAATCCTAGATCTGGGTTCGGACACGAATGTATTACCAAAGAAAACATGGGAATATATGGGAAGGCCCACATTACAATGGTCCCTATTCAATTACGAATGGTGAACCATCAGAAGATTTTTCCCATGGGGAGATTGCAAGGGATAACAATAGATATTGAGGGTGCGAGCACGTAGGCAGATTTTGAAGTAATAGAGATTGTCAATGATAGTAACCCCTATCGCATGCTCCTAGGAATAGACTGGGCCACCGATATGAATGGAGTCATAAATATGAAGAAGCGTAAAATGATCTTCGAGAAAAAATCACTATGCATAGTAGTACCATTGGATCCAGCCACAGGAGCGCGTTACACTGAACTAGTGTGCGACGATGATAGTGATGATGATCTTGATTGTATTTACAAGATAACTGCACAAGACCAGGATTGGGTGAATCCGACTATAGATAGGAGAATCTCGTGGGAGCGCGGAAGCGCCTGCACTTCGGATTCAGATGAAGAAGTAGAGTGATGGTAGAATTGGCTGCACAAAGTAATAATGCTTAATTGTAGCATGATGGTTAGATCACTGCATTGCATGACAACAGAGGCAAGGGAGCTACCGACATATGATGGATTGTCAGTGGTGGATGAATTTATGAGAAAATTTGAAAGCACAGTACCAGAGTAGTAGCAGTTCGATGCGCTGAAGTGGGCACTATGCACAACACCCACATGATGGTGGGGTACGCATCAAGGAAATTTTAAGGACTAGCACGAATGTAGAAGGATGATGTGCCTACAATTTGGGAAACTGAAAATATGGCTAGTAGACAAATATGACAGACGAGATGACCCATGTACGTACCTCGCGAAATGGACCAAGGTCTACGGGGAAGAGCCACAGCCTGAATGGGTACATTTATTCTACCATACCTTGGATGTCATATCCATGAACTGGCATACTGAGACAGAGCTTCGACAGGGTATGGGCGAATGGGATGTCTTGCATGAGGGATTTTTGTTAAAATTCACATTTGAATACCATTGGTCAGATACTATTGACAATGCTCTGCAAGCAGTAAAAGCCACCATCTTCAAAATACCATAGGAGCCAATGGAAGTACTTCAGCCAATATGGGCGACACAGTTAAGTAGTGCCCTAGAGTGATGCAGGTGGAAGAGGATGATGAGGACCCACGAAATATTAATATCCTCGAAACAGAAGGTTGTCGTGAGGTTCGAGGACCATCAATTGAGGATACCAACATCACCATGCCACTAAAAACAAAGCAGGTAAACATTGGAACAGAAGCAGAGCCAAAGTACCCGACGCTTGGGGACTATTGGGATGATGCTATGGTAGATAAGGTCACTGAGTTACTCCACGAATACCAAGACTTGTTCCCGACCAAAATTACGAACTTAAAAGGGATCATTGGCGACTTAGGGATGATGAAGATCACTCTAAAACTAGACGCGAAGCCAGTTAAGTAGCGGTCTTACCGTTTGAATCCAAAGTATAAAGAAAAGGTCCATGACAAATTAGACAAAATTCTCACAGCCAAAATTATTGAATTGGTAGAAGAATCTGACTGGGTGATTCCTATGGTAGTGCAGGAGAAAAAATAGAAAGGAAAAATAAGAATATGCGTGGACCTCAGGAAGCTTAACGATGCCTGTATGCACGATCTATTCCTAGCACCATTCACAGATGAAGCATTGGAGAATTTTGGCAGTCAGGAAGCTTTCTCATTCAGAGATGGCTTCTTAGGGTACCATCAGATCAAGATCATGCCAGAAGATAGGATGAAAATGAACTTCGCAACAGAGTGGAGCTGCTTTCAATACACCATTATGCCCTTTGGACTGAAGAACGTGCCAGCTATATTTTCACGCATTGTGGTGGCTGCGTTTAAAGAATACATCCACAAGTTCTTGGAGGTCTATCTAGATGATTGGACTATATTTGGATTAGTTAGCCACCATTTAGCAAGCTTATGTTTGATGCTGGATACTTTCCGCCAACACCAGATTGCACTGAACCTTAAGAAGTGCACCTTCCTCGTTCCCTTTGGAAACCTGCTGGGACATGTGGTCTGCAAACAAGGCCTAATGGTCAGCCTTGCGAAAATTACCGTTATTCTGAATTTGGAAGCACCGTGAAGTGCTAAACAACTGCGTGCTACTTTGGGGCACATTGGATACTATAGGAAGTTCATCGAAAGCTATGCCCAAATAATAGCGCCAATGGAAAAGCTATTAAAGAAGGATGCTACATATTGTTGGAATCATGATTGCATGAAAAGTTTGGATGTCCTCAAGGAGAAACTGGTATCTGCTCCCATCCTGGTCTTCCCAAAATGGGGTGTGGAATTTCATGTACATGTTGATGCGTCGTGTATTGTGCTCGGAGTCGTACTCACGCAGGAAGGTGAAGAGGGCATGGATCACCCAATTGCATTCACAAGTCAAAGATTGTCCAAAGCTGAAAAGAACTACTCTACTACTAAGCGCGAAGGCCTGGCAATGGTGTACGCACTCCAAAAATACCGACACTATTTACTTGGCGGACATTTCAAGATGTATACCAATCATTCCGTGTTAAAATACTTGGTGAAAAATCATGTGTTGGGGGGGGGGGGCACATATGCAGATGGCTTTTACTATTTCAAGAATATGACTTTGAGGTCATCATCAAGTCGGGATGCCTAAATGCAAGACCAGATCACTTGTCACGAATTGAGATGGGCAACGAACCAACAAATTTGGAGGAGGGACTACCTGATGCACAGCTCTTCGTAGAGCGTGTCACAGACAACCACTTCAAGGATATAATCCATTTTCTAACAATAGGTACTGTACCAAAGGAATACTCAGTCCAACAAAAGAAGGAATTAGTGGTGCACGCGGTAGACTTTTCTGTCATCACGGGGTACCTCTACAAAATAGGAAATGATGAGATATTGCAAAGATACGTACCTGAATTTGAACGAGGTCAAATCCTCACATAAGCACATGGGGGTGCTATAGGAGGACACTATGCAGGACACATGACTGCACAGAATATTCTTCGCACTGGGTTATGGTGGCCAACCCTGAACCAAGATTCAAAAGCACACTATTGGGCCTGCGCCATATGTCAAAGGATAGGAAAACCATCACAAAGGACCGAGATGCCATTAAATCCACAAATGACATTGCAACGTTTCGAAAAATGGGCAATCTACTTTGTGGGACCGATTAAACCTCAGGGAAAGACAGGTGCATGATACATCATTACCACAACAGAGTACCTGACACGATGGCTGGAAGCACAGTCAGTCAAAGACTACACGGCCACTACAACTGCGAAGTTTTTATTCAAAAATGTGTTGACATGATTTAGTTATCTGAAATTCTTAATGAGTGACCGTAGAACACATTTCTTGAATGAAACCATCAGCGCACTCACAACAGAGTTCCAGTTGTATCATCAGCTAATGTGATAGTAGAGGCATTCAACAAAATACTAGGGACTATGCTGACCAAAGTATGTAACGTGCAGTGGAATGACTGGGACCTACGCATACCTGCCGTATTATGGGCATATAGAACAATGTGCAAAAAACTGACAGGACAAACACCTTTTTGACTAGTCTATGGCACGGAAGTTGTAATGCTAATGGAATACATCATACCTAGTCTTCAAATCACAGCACTCATAGGCATGTCAGACCACGAAGCCTTAGAAGAAAGGCTCATGCAATTAGAAGAACTTGGGGAAGAACAATTTCTGGCTAGATTTCATCAGCAGGTACAAAAGCAGTGTGAAAAGGCCTGGCACGATCGTCATATCAAGTTGTGCACCTTCAAGGTAAATCACTTAGTACTATTGTACAACAATAAATTTGAAAAATTCCTATTAAAATTCAGAATTCACTGGCTAGGACCATACGTGGTTAAGGAGGTTACAGATGGAGGCACCGTCTAGCTAGTTAAACTAAATGGTGAACCCTTCCCCAGCAAGGTAAACGGAAGTCACTTGAAGCGCTACACAGGTGAGCCGGCTATCTGACTAACCGACCGCAACACAGTCTTTGCAACTCGAGGAGTCGGACCAAGGCATGGGACTATAAACACACACAGCAGATGTTGCTACCAAGGTCAGGACACAATTCAGCAAGCATGCAGTAGGCCCAACAAATAGCAAAACAGTGTGTCGTGGACCTCCGGGCAGTACGAGAACAGTCAGAGGGGCTCCATGCCAAGATCACCACGCCAGTAGAGTGACTAGGGATGAGTCACGATGATTGTGTTGGGGGCATGTTGGGCATGGAATCCACCCATAGCATGTTTTGGGGCTCAAAGCCCAAGTTTTGGTCAAAGTTTTTCTAAGACACCGCGAATTTTGAGCATGGAGTGCAAAGTATAAGATGAGTCATAGGGTTGTCTACCCTAAAATATTGTAATGTAATGTAAAGTCATGTTGGCCTAACCATGGGAGTGTATAAATAAAGCAAGGCTCTAAGTGTAAAGATAGCGAATTAGCGAGAAAGAATGAAGAATCAATAGGAGAATTCTGAGTTGTAGATCTAAGTCTTTGGTTGTAGAGTAGGAAAAGGCTCCGCAGCTGAGTGCACAGAGGCCTAGTAGTCCGCAGTTGAGTGCGCGGACCCCTGCAGCTGAGTGCACAAGGTGGTGTCGAGTCTGTAATCGATATTGAATATTAATAAAGAAATGTTGATTCTAAATACTGTGTATCTCAGTTTCCTCTTACTTTTATGCATTTATACTGTTTGATGATTGTGCGCACTTATATGAATGTTGAATGATAAATAAGAATACTCGGCTCGCACATATACGTTAAGTACTATAATATTAATGCAGTAAGTATAAGGAATCAAGGTAATACTTCCTTCACATTGCAAACAGAGCTACGCGAAGGAAGATTCATGGTTGCAAGGGATAGATAGCTACGCGAAGCAGCATGTGTGAAGGGTCGAACCACGAACCTCCCAAAATTCATCAAGACATCCCTAGGGTGTGGAAACCTAGTTCCAGCACCCTCCCATACTACCTCGAGTGAGACCTCAATCTGCGCACCATGGACTATTGCTGAAAGGGCCTGTAGTTTCAATATTTGTTTAGCTAAATTACCTCTGAACTTGGGTCAAGCCCCAACAAGCCAACAGCTTGCCTGCTCACGAAGATATGAAGTTGTTCGTAGACAAGAACATAAAGATATCACAGCAAGTAGCATCATGAAAAATAGCTAAAGGCAACATACCGAATGCATCAAATGAAATGAATGCAAGAAGAAGGTTATTGAGAACATAGAGGTGGAAGAAAGTTGCAAGATCAAGAAGATCCACTGATAATGAAAGCAACTTTGGAGACTCAGGCTATGAAGTGACGGTGCGACATGATGATCACACGAAGACAGAGAATGGAACAAAGAAGGAGTTCCATATGTTGAAGCAGCAACTAAGGAAGGACATGAAGCTCCACAGATAGACGAATAAGTTGTAGCAAGAATAGGAACAACAGTGGTCGCAACATGCACTCACGGATGAAACTACACCCGTACAAGTTAAAGATCCATCCCAGCAGCTGGCATGGAGCAAACATGTTGAGCAGTGTTGTTGATCACATGCAAGGGATTTAGAAACATGCATGTCATTGTGCACACGCATGCAATCTAGCCCATTCAGCACACTCACCAAGGCAAAGACAAAAAGCAAGTCCAACTGGAGCTGAGCATGTACTTCGGCAAGTTGATGCACATGACCACCAACACACACTTGAATATTAGCATGGAAACTATGCATCAATGTGTTGCCAGTTCAGCCGCACCTAAGAAGACCATGCACATGTTAGCAGACGAGTTGGATGAAGTAGCCAAACCATTACACTGATTGCAACTGAGGCAAGAAATCACTTCAGCAAGATGTCACCATGAGCTACATGCGCACCATCACGGACGGCCAAGCTTGGCATCATCTCACCACCTTGACCATCATAATCATGTCAAAGAGTTGGTTTCATCATAATGGACCAGGTCTCAGTGATGTCTTGCAAGGCTTTCTCAAGCCATGTTGTCTCACATGATTACATGTGCATTGTAATGTTGAGTCATTTCAAGTGTAAGTCAAGTGTCAATAGTTGGATGTAACATTCATAGAGTAGGTGAAGAGTCATGATGGTAGTTGAACTGTCACAAAGGGGAATGTCAAGGGTCACCCCACCCTTTGCTATAAATAGTCCCTCATAACTCATTGTATAGGCTTTTGGTCAGCCAAGCTTCTGATAAGACTATCTTGGAAAGAGCTTGGACAATATTGTAATGTGCCTTGGCTTCTCCACTGCATGGAGCTAGTTCATCTCTTTGGAGGAGAAGGCGGATGTAGCTATAACGTTCCACTGTTGGGGAAAGTAGGTTTACATGGATGTATTGTATGATTGGAACTTACACTTCTTTATATAATAAGAGCCAACACATTTTCATGCATATGTTGTTACTATAGTTGGACTGCTCCACTTGCTTTAATGATGTATGTTGTTTAGCTTATGTATTTGTGTATGAATTGCTTCATATGCAATTATATGAATCTTGTTGTAGATGTGTTGTTAGTTTAACCATCACTTTGGATAGTCGACTGATATTCTTTCCAGCTTGTGATACATCTTTGCTCGTGTGTTCCCTTCCCAGCTGAGTACTGATACAGGTTGTCAAGGGGTGCACTCATCCCAACCCACTTGTGTTAGAACCTCTCATTCACCTTCCTTGACTCACTACAACAGTCACACCCTTGCTACTGATAAAGTTATCTTACTTGCCTCTGTGCGACATCATGGTCAAGGCATTACCTTACGACCCACTGCTGGGACTCCTACACCAAACGATCTGAGGTCTAATTGGGACTTCTTACTGGGTAGATCCCCTTGACATTTTGGTAGGTCCAACACCATCAACAATATGATATATGACAATGCAAAATTTCATGTGACAAAAATATGTAAACTAAAATTTGCAATCACTGAAACGTTTTAGATGACATAGAGCTTGATGTAATTCCAATTGATATATGTGGTATTGTTTTGGAAATCCTATATATATATTATAGGAGAGATATTTTTCATCACCATAAGAAAAAATATCATTTGTTAAAGCGCGGGATTGAGTACATTGTTGAAAAATGTGCAACAAGAAATGCTAAATTTAGAATGTGCTAAAAATAGCATGTCTAAAAATAGTAGTTTGGCCAGTGAAGTCATTGACCACATTGGGTGAGAGGTGAAACTTCTAAAAATAGAAATTTCTAAAAATAGCATTTTTGGGTCCCTTCCTATTTATAGTAGTCCCTAGTCTATCTATAGGAAGTAAAATTAATTTTGGTATTAACAGTAGTTTGGAATATTAATTAATTAATTCTCCATGAGTTAATTGATTATGAAAAATTAAACTTGAAGTCTTTGGGAGATCATGCAATTATTTTCTTCCTTGATCTAGGAATTTATCCCTTGATTAAAGGAGATAAGGTTCAGTTCTATAATGAGAGAATTAGTTGACCTAGTTCTAACTAGTCAAGTCCAGTTAGATTATTTTAACAAGTTGTTAAAATAATAAAATATAGTTTTTTAATGCTTGCATGCATGTGACAACTATTATTTTAGATAACTGAGGATTCACTAATGGATAGCTTTTGCATGTTAGTTCTGTCAGAGACCCAATTGAGATCAGATGTGGGACAGTGTACTATTAGATGCTTAACTAGTTCTAGTACGTAGTTTTTGCATGGTTGAGGAACTAGTGTTCTCAAGGAATACGTAGTTGGACAATTGGTTGTTTTTGGTATGTTGGAATTAATAGCATATGCTTTTGCTATTATTTCCTAAGCAAACTACATAAGGACCATAGGGAAAGCCTATATAAACAAGGCTTGGGTGGTTCATGAGACATATCTTCATATCTTCATATCTTCATAGTTCATTGAGAACTAAATAGCTTGAGAGCTAATTCTTCTTGTATTGTGAAGAGGATTTCCACTTGATTGATAATACATGGTTAGGGTTTTATGCTGGTGCTTTTCCCTGGATATATCTTGTGTTATGTGTGATTAATTATCTTGATTAGTTATGCATGTTTCTACTTGATGTTTCTCATGATTTTGATTATGCTTCCGCTTAATGTTTTGTAGAAGTAGAACAAGTATTATGCTCTAGGACATTGCATATATCGGTCTGTTCTACAGGTGAAATTTCTAGATGGTATTGGAGCACAGGTGATCAAGCAAGAACAATATACTAGCAAGAGAAATTCGAAGTTTATTATTCAGGATATAGATCTCAAGTTCTTATCACATCTATTTCATCGATGCCATTCTATGGTTTGAGGCTTGAGTATGCCCTTGATGGTAGCTCAAACTATATATCTTGGAAGGATCAAATGGAGGCAGTTTTGGAAGATAATGGCCTTAAGGATTTCATTGATCAAGAAATTTCTAAGCCTACTGACAAGACTGAGCAAGTGGAATGGAGGAAGTGTGTGGCTAGAGCTAGGAGAATTCTCTTGGAGGGAGTGCGAGATCACATTGTCCTGAGCCTGCATGGGAAGGAGACTCCGCATGCAATGTGGAAAACATTAAAAGATTTATATCAAAATAGCAATGATCAGAGGAAGCTGGCACTGAAGGACAAACTTCGAAAGACCAAGCTCATCACATGCAGGGATGAGCTTGCAAGTGTAAGGGTCGTGACATCAGATGAAGATATGGTGAGTCTAACACTCCTTGGACTTCCTAAGAACTGGCATAGCTACCATGACTCGGTCAATGGAAGGGCGAAACTACCAGATTGGGAATGACTATGGTCGGATTTGATGCAAGAGGAGATCAAACGGAGCACAAGAGACAGTACTTCATCCATGCATGATGAGGAGAACTATGCCTTAGCGAGTAAGGCAAAGAAGCGGAAGGAGAAGGTTTCTCTTTCCGAATCCAGTTCTTTCAATGATGGGAAGAAGGTTGACAAATTGAAAGTGTGATGCTTTCGTTGTCATGAGGTGGGCCATTATGCTTCAAATTGTCCATGGAGGAAATCCAAGAAGGGATCTGGGGAAGGATCTGAAGGTGACGCACATGCTTCACAGTTTGAGTTGGATTTCACACTCTTTGCATGCATGGTTTCATCCATGGTGGGAAGTGGTTGGTTTCTTGAAAGTGGAGCTTCTTTCCACATGACCGGCGACAAGAGTTTGCTCAGTAATTTGGAGGATAAATATCTCTAGATACTCGTAGCAATGGGCAATGATGAGAAGTATAGTGTCTTAGGTGTAGGCACGGTTATTTTTCAGAGGGAGAATGGATCTCGCCTTACGTTGCCTGATGTCAAGTATGTACCAGAACTAAAGAGAAACTTGGTGTCGATCGCGATGCTGGAAGCTAGAGGCTATGATGAAGTCTTCAGTAAGGGAAAGGTTTTCCTTAGACACATCATCACTAGACAGGTGAAGCAGATTGGTTCATGGGTCAAGAACCTGTATGCTCTTGAGGTTCAAGATGCATGCAAAGCCTTGAGTAGCAAGGCAACTGATGGAGACTTGATGGTTGAGATGGAGGGTATATTACCTCTCAACATGCAGAGCCAGAAGAAGTTTCAGACAATTGTGGAGGAGCCACGATTGGTGCAGCAGCTTCAAGAGGTTGTGGAGTAGCCACAATAGGGGAAGCTGAGTGAAGATCAAGTAGAGACATCTACTCATGCAGAGACCTCCAGTAGGCGGAAACTTGAAGCCAGGTGGGCTGAGGGATCACATCCAGCCATACCTCCAGGTAGGAGGTGGCGCGATATAGAGTGATCGCCCCAAGGAGGAGGGGCAGGATCCTTGAGGTACCCAACCTCTTGGATGAGACCTTGCTACAGGAGCCTCAATGTGGAGTAGCAGGAACTGACGGATTGGGTAGAGATAGATGTGGATGGAACGACAAAGAGAGCAACAGTGTAGAGAATCCCAGGAGAGCGCATAGCTAGTAGGCTATAGTAATGCAAGAGGCACAAGTGTTTTGCAAAGTGCTAGGTGGCACAGAGAGGTGTGCAATAGTGTGAGATGCATGGAGATGTTGCAGTAGTGCAAATGTCAGAGAGGGAGCACTTGTTAGTAGCAGGTAGAGCTTCAGCATCAGAGTATGCTCCTAGCCCAACAGAGTGGTCAGTTGGGAGTGTTTTTGTTCCAAGTGTTGTTGGAGCAAGTGGACCAGGTAGATGTGTTGCATGCAAAACATTCCAGAGTTACAGGATTGGGTTTAAGAGCAAGCCTTTCTTGTTGAGAGGGATTGTTGAAAAATATGCAACAAGAAATGCTAAATTTAGAATATGCTAAAAATAGCACATCTAAAAATAGTAGTTTGGCCAGTGAGGTCATTGGCCACATTAGGTGAGAGGTGAAACTGCTAAAAATAGAAAGTTATAAAAATAGCATTTCTGGGTCCCTTCCTATTTATAGCAGTCCCTAGTCTATCTATAGGAAATAAAATTAATTTTGGTCTTAACAGTAGTTTGGAATATTAATTAATTAATTCTCCATGAGTTAATTAATTATGAAAAATTAAACTTGAATTCTTTGTGAGATCATGCAATTATTTTCTCCCTTGATTTAGGAATTTATCCCTTGATTAAAGGAGATAAGGTTCAGTTCTATAATGAGAGAATCAATTGACTTAGTTCTAACTAGTCAAGTCCGGTTAGATTATTTTAACAAGTTGTTAAAATAATAAAATATATTTTGTTAATGCTTGCATGCATGTGACAACTATTATTTTAGATAATTGAGGATTCACTCATGGATAACTGTTGCATGTCAGTTCTGTCAGAGACCCAATTGAGATCAATGTGGGACAGTGTACCATCAAATGCTTAACTTTTCTAGTAAGTAGTTTTTGCATGGTTGAGGAACTAGTGTTCTCAAGGAATACATAGTTGGACCATTGGTTGTTTTTGGTATGTTGGAATTAATAGCATATGCT
>APFE030223832.1:56953-67505 GCA_000404065.3 Pinus taeda | reverse complement strand
TTCATATCTTCATAGTTCATTGAGAACTGAATAGCTTGAGAGCTAATTCTTCTTGTATTGTGAAGAGGATTTCCACTTAATTGATAATACATGGTTGGGGTTTTATGCTGGTGCTTTCCCCTGGATATATCTTGTGTTATCTGTGATTAATTCTCTTGATTAGTTATGCATGTTTCTACTTGATGTTGCTCATGATTTCGGTTATTCTTCCGCTTAATGTTTTGTAGAAGTAGAACAAGTATTATGCTTTAGGACATTGCATATATCGGTTTGTTCTACAGGTGAAATTTCTACATACATTGTTAGAGCAGACAACAAGAATTTGAATGCATCTCTTGTAAATGTGAGACAAATGAAGAGGATTGTTAATGTTAGTCAGAACTTTGCATTGTCAATGATCAAACATGAAGGTGTTGAGGAATCTAAAGCCTTTCAACGATATGAATAAATTTTGAAATATAATTTCATTGATGTTTCTAATTCATGTGATAAGATGTTTTAGGAGTCTAACATGTTGCCTCCTAAAAGAGGTAAACAAAATGAAGTAAATTTTTAGGAGCATGCATCATTCTTGAACATTGGTGTGAACAAGATGCCAGTGTTAGAGAGTACAGAGGTCAAGGAGGAAATGAAAAGGAAAATTGACAAAGAGGAGATTGGTTCCAAATATTCTTCTTGTGGGTTTCATAATGTGTTGGCTTTTAAAAGGGATGGTGCATGGTGATGGCAGTCAAATTTGGTCAAGAGTTGATCTAAGTACAAGGCTAGACATGGTAAGCATCATCATGAAGACAGTGTTAAAAGTGAGAAGAATTTGAGATTGTTTAAGTTTCCTTTGATTGGAGACCAAGGAGGGAATGTGTTTATTAATTCAGATGCGGTTTTTTGTTCTGCATATCAGGTAAATTGCAGCAAGATGTCATCTATGACAATAAGACAAGGGCTCCAAAATCAAGGAAAATGATGTATTTTCATGAAAAGCTCAAAAAGAAAAATTCAAGAAAATTTTAGTGGATTGAGACTAGAATGGTGAGGAAACTATACCCTCATATATTTGTTTACTGATAAAGAGATTTTGGAGGTCCAAAACCTTCCAATGGGGAGGAGTGATATGATGCATCAAAATAGTGCTCAAAATCCAAAGTGTGCAATTGAGCTCAAAACCTAAACGATTGGATATATCTCAGTGACCTAAATCCAACACAACTCGTTTCACTCAAATTTGACATCGAATTCTCTTGGAATCACGTTCTATTTGTTTTTGGAAACAACTAAAAAAAGTGAAATTTGGGCTGCAAGGATTCCCAATCATTAGTTTGTATTCTAATTGGGCCATGACTTGGTAGGTTGACTGATCCTCCATCGACCAATGAATGGCGCACACCTAGCCTAGCATGGTTGGTTCCATATGGTGAATTTGTATTGGTTGAGGGTTTGTGGAGTGGCCCAATGAGGGAGAGCCACGTGGGGCAATCGGTGGCTTCCATGTGGCCTCCTCTTGGCCATGAAAAAATTTGTATGGCCATGGGGTTCAAAACTGAGACCTCACACATATTAACTGAGGCTAGCACCACCAGGCAACCATGTTCCTTATTTAAATAACATTGAATGGTTGTATTTAAATTTGCATCAATGTGCATATGGGGGAGGGGATGAACTAAACCCTAGGGGCCACCCCTGCACCACAAAACTGCGGGTGGGGGGCCAAGGGCTAGGTCTTAGCCCAGCCCTCACAGCCCTTTTCACAGTCGTATGGCGACAACCGTACCAGAGAGCATAAAAGAGACGAGGGCGATCCGGAAGGGGCTAGCCCCAAGCCCTATGTGGCCTCAATGTGGCCAACAACACATGCAGAGGAGGGGCTAACCCATATGGGGCCTTCCCACGATCATAACATGCACCACAAGACTAGGGGCATGCGTGGATACAAGGGCTAGATAGACCCCCCAAATTTCGACTCTTTTCAAAGTCATATGGCCACAATGCGACCAGGAATTGTGGGACTGAGGCCTTAATGGTGCCCTTAACGGTCCTACAAATTCACCCACCGAGCAAGAATGTAGGTCAAGTGTATGCGTTGTTTCCACGTTTGGGGTGCTCAAGCCAAGTTGAGGTTGAATTAGAGGATGGTTAGCTGAGGAATTTGGGAAAATGAAGAAAGAAGCATAACTTTCTCAGGTTTTGGCCAAACTAGGTGCAGAAAGAACCAAAATGGGGGTTTTTAACTATTCTAGAGCCATTTCAGACATTGTTTTAGCATTATGAGCACTGTAACTTAAAGTAAACACATATTTTTTTAGCATAATGGAAGAGGCCCAAAATTGGAAGCTGGACCAAGAGATGTAACCCAGGATGGGTGAACTCCTTTATCATTTGATGTTTTCTATATGATGTTATGGATAGATGTCTTCTTTATTTTCTGCAAAATTGAGATAAATATAATCTTTATGTGTAGAGTAAATTGATCCTTTATCCAAAAGAAATATAGTTTGCACTTCCAAAATTGTTTATAAAATATTCAATTTTATACATTCAGATCATTTTTGGTATCATAGCACAAGTTATTGTGAAGATTTGATTTTCTTGCAAGTGTTTTTCGGATGCTTACAAGGTTGAAACTCAAAAGAGGAGAAGGAGAAATTGGGAGTCTAGATCTCAAATTGTTTCAAGGAGAACAAACACACCTCAGGCTTCAATAGTCATGGCACATGAAGATGGTCCTGATGAGATGTTTGAAGATGAGAAGACTTTCAGAAAAGCATTCTTTGAGATGTCAAAGATGGTTAAGGTTCTTTACGAGGAAAGGAATTCTAGATTGTATGGAGAGAGCTCAAAATATCATGGAGGAAAAGGAGACAAACCTCTAAAGGGAATGGATGAAATGGTGACAAACCACCACCCTCACCTCCATCCGCATCTTCATCTTCATCCTCATCTTCAACTTCTTCTACCCTTTCACAAATGCATCCAAATTCCCTAAGGGGTCATGGTAAAACTCTTTTTCTTAAGCTTGACATTAAGTTTGAATTTCCTATGTACAATGGAGGGGTAAAGGTAGAAATTCTAGATAATTGGATTCATCAGATTGAAGTGCATTGTAGGATACAAAGAATCAAAGATGATGAAACCAAGATTCAGCTTGCTTCTCTTAGATTGGAAGGTAAGCCACTAATTTGGTGGGAAGCCAAAACTCAAGAGGATATGAAGAAACATGGTAAGGTTTTATCCTCTTGGAATTATTTTTTTGTTGCAATAAGAAGGCAATTTTATCCATTATCATACATGCCAAAATCTATTATGGATTGGTAGAACTTTAGGTTGTTGGTTGTTGAGCCTGATTATCTTTTGTATTCAAAGGTATCGCCACATTGGACCCCAGTTCGAAATGAGGGCGGCAACGCCGCCTATAAAATATTCGCTGCAGGGGGGGTCCAGGGGGGGCGACTGTGACCTTTGGCGAGCTCCCCCTAGTGGGGGGGGGTTTCAGGGGTGGTGCCCCTGAAGCTAAAAGCAGATGTAAAATTGCCTTGTAAAAGTATAGTAATTTCTAGTCAATCTGGGCCGTTCATTAGGCGGATGATCAGATGGTAGAACTTATGTTTAGTTTAGGGTTTTTTGCCCTAGAAGGAAACCCCTCTCTTTGTATGAGGGCATTGTATTTGAGGCTGTGTAATAGATGTGTATTCTCTGAGTGAGAAGCAGAGAGGTGAGACTATGAGAGAAAACAGAGCTTATTACAGTGGATTTGTTGTAGGTTGTGTCTCTTCAATTTGTTGGATAATAGAAAGGAAGGACTGGCTGTTCGGGGTGGACGTAGCCCAAACTGGGTGAACCACGTATATCTATGTCTCTCTTGTTTTATGCATTTTTTGTGTTTATATTTCTAAAATATTTTATGTGTTACATTGCTCCATAATATATAATTTTCTAACATAGGCAAGCTAAAGGGAAAAATGTGTAATCTTATACTCCAGAATTTATGAAAAGAGCTTTGATTTTGGGTATATATTTTTCCTCATGTGATAATTTTCTCAAATACATCGAGGATTGCATAGTTATTTGAGACATACCATTCTCATGTGTAACCCTACAAAACTAGATGAAGTTTGTGTTCAAGCAACTCATTTAGATGCAAGAGGGAAAAAAAATTCTGAAGAAACTAGTGACAGTGCCTTTGAGTCTAGAGCAAAAGGAAAGGGTAAGGTCATAGGAAAAGGAAAGAATAATGCTACCATCAATATGGAGAAACGAAATATCACATGTAAACATTTTTCCAAACACGGCCATGATGAATATCATTGCTGGAAACCTCATCCAAAAATGAGACCCAAAATGTTTAAGAACAAGGAGAAAGAGAAGACAACTGTAACTACACAACAAGATTTAGGTTCAGATTATGGAGATGAAAAAAAGAGCATAGCCATGGGTTTAAAAGGTAATGACATCTAAATTACTATTTCTTCAAATTTTCCCAATGAAACTCAAGATGAAAAAATAAGAATAGAGGTTTTCAATTTTAGAGTTAATTCAAAACATACCAAGATAGATACATTGTTTGATAGTGGTTCACAAGCAAATATTTTCTCATATGACATTGTCAAGAAGTTGAATTTAGAAAAAATTCCTCATCCTAAACCTTATCCCTTAGGTTGGATATGTGACAATGCAAAATTTCATGTGACAAAAATATGTGAACTAAAATTTTCAATCACTGCAAACTCTTTAGATGAGATAGAGCTTGATGTATTTCCAATTGATACATGTGGTATTGTTTTGGGAAGCCCATATCTATATGATAGGAGAGATATTTTTCATCACCATGACAAAAAATATTATTTGTTGAAGAATGCGATTGAGTACATTGTTAGAGTGCACATCAAGAAGTTGAATGCATTTCTTGTAAATGTGGAACAAATGAAGAGGATTGTTAATGCTAGTCAGAACTTTGCATTGTTAATGATCAAACATGAAGGTGTTGAGGAATATAAATCCTTTCAAGGATATGAATCAATTTTGAAATTTTATTAATTCATGTGATAAGATGTTTCAAGAGTCTAACATGTTACCTCCTAAAAGAGGTAAAAAAAAATGAAGTAAATTTGCAGTAGAATGCATCATTGTTGAACATTGGTGTGAACAAGATACCAGTGTTAGAGAGTGTAGAGGTTAAGAGCTTGTGTTGGCTTAGTGGGGCCTGACCCAGGTTCAGAAGTGATTTAGCCAAACAAATCCTAGTACTACTGGCCCTTTCGGCAACAATCCATGGAGCGCAGACTGAGGTCTCACCCGAAGTAGTAAGGGAGGGTGCTAGAACCAAGTTTCTACACCCTAGGGATGTTTGATGATTTTAAGTGGTCCGCGGTTCGATCCAACGCTCTCATCGCTACGCGCACTTACCCGCACCTCGCAACCTAAGATGTTTCCTTCGCACAACCCTATTCAGGGGCTGAACAATGTTATTACCCAAGTCCCTACTCGTAGTCTGATATTAGTTGATTTACTTAACTTATTTGTACACTTTCAGTTATACTTAACAATATTCACCATACAAGTGCACGCAATAAATAAATAGTATAATTGCAAGTAACATCAAACATGTAATAACTTATAACAAATACATAGAAGTGGTAATAGAATTTCTCTTTTTTATTCTCTTCCTTCAGTTACAGACTCGATTCTACCCTGTGGACTCTACTAGGCCTCTGCGCACTCATCTGCAGAGCCTCTTCCTACTACTACAACCCAAGACACTTAGACTTTTCATCTACACTTCATTGACCATCAAATTTCATTCATCTCTTTCCATGACATTACAACTTTGAGCCTTGCTCTATTTATACAATCCCATAGTCCGTGGACCATGGGTAGGCCGACACTACATTCAACACTTAGGGTGGAAAACCCTATGACTCTAACATACAATTCGTGCTTCGTGCCCGCACTTCGTGGAGCTTTACAATAATATTACTCAAACTTGGGCTTTGAGCCCCAACACATGCTGTGGGGGGATTCCATGCCCAACAAGCCCCTAACACAAACATCGTGACTCACCCTCAAGTCACTCTGTTGGCGCGGAAATCTTGGCACGGATTCCCTCCAACTGGTTACGAACTGTCTGATGTCCTCAGCGCACTGAACTCCTGCTTGTTGAACCTGCTACATTCTCTCTTATAAAACCTTTATAACTTAATTGTTCCCATACAGCTGTACCAATATGTGTTTATAGTCCCGCACCGTTGTTCGGCTCCCCAGAGCGTGAAGACTGTACTGTTGTCAGCTAGTCAGATAGTTGGCCCTCCTGTTTGAGGCTTCAAGCGGCTACCATTCACTTTGCATGGGAAGGGTTCTCCATTTAATTTGACGAGCTGGAACGCGCCTTCATCTATGACTTCCTTAACCACGTATGGTCCTAGCCAATGCATTTTGAATTTACTGGAAACTTTTCAAACTTACTGTCATATAGCAGTACTAAGTCATTGACTTTGAATGTGCGCAACTTAATATGGTGACCATGCAAAGCTTTTTCATGATGTTTTTGAACCTACTCATGAAAACCCGCCAAGAATCATTCTTCCTCCAATTCTTCCAATTGCGCAAGTCTTTCCTCAAGAGCTTCATGGTCCATCATTCCTGTGAGTGCTGCTATTCATAGGCTAGGTAAAATATATTCCGTTGGCATTATAGCTTCCATGCCATAGACTAATCAGAAGGGTGTTTTTCCTGTCAGTTTTCTGCACATCATTCTGTAAGCCCATAGCACTGTTGGTATGTGCAAGTCCCAATCGCTTCACTGCACATTGCACACTTTGCTCAGTGCGGCTTCCAGTATCCTTTTGAATGCCTCTACTGTCCCATTCGCTTGTGGATGATACAGTGTACTCTTCTGATAATATACCTGGAATTCTTTCGTGAGTGCACTCATGGTTTCATTCAGAAAATGTGTTCCACGGTCACTCATTAAAATATTTAGACAACCAAATCGATTCAACACATTGTCAAACAAGAACTTCGCAGTCGTAGCAGCCGTGCAATATTTTACCAGCTACACCTCTGCCCATCGTGTCAAGTATTCCATTGTGGTGATGATGTAGTGTGCACTCGTCTTTCCCTGAGGTTTGATGGGTCCCACAAAGTAGATTTCCCATTTCTCGTACGGCTGCAATGTCATTTGTGGATTTAATGGCATCTCATCCCTCTGTGATGGTTACCCCGTCCTTTGACATATATCGCAAGCCTTATAGTATGCTTTTGAATCCTGGTGCAAAGCTAGCCACCACAATCCTGCGTGGTGAATATTTTGTGCAGTCGCGCGTCTTGCATAGTGTCCTCCTACCACACCCCCATGTGCTTCCAAGAGGATCTGACTTTGTTCAAATTCATGGACGCATCTTCGCAATATCTCATCATTGCCCATTTTATATAGGTGCCCCAGGATGACAGAAAAATTCAATGTGTGCACTACCAATTCCTTCTTCTGGTGAACAGAGTATTCCTTTGGAGTGGTCCCTATAGTCAAAAAGTGTATTATATCCTTGAAGTGTCCATCCGTGACATGCACAACAAAAAGCTGAGTACCAGGTAGTCCCTCCTCCAAATTAGTGGGTTCCTCGCCTATTTCAATGCATGAAAAGTGATCATGTCCTGCATTCAGGCGTCCTAGCTTTACCACGACCTAAAAGTCATATTCCCAAAACAATAAGAGCCATCTACAGATGCGCCCCCCCAACACGGGCTTATTGACTAGGTATTTTAGTGCAGAATGGTCAGTATACATATTGAAATGTCCTCCTAGTAAATAATGTCAGCATTTTTGGAGTGCATACACCATTGCCAACCCCTTGCGCTCGGTGGTGGAATAGTTCTTCTTGGATTTAGAAAATATTTGACTTGCAAACGTGATAGGGTGATCTACGCCCTTCATGCCCTCCTGCGTGAGTACTGCTCCCACCGCAATACACGATGCATCAACATGTACGTGAAACTCCACATCCATTTTGGGAAGACCAGGATTAGAGCGGAGGTCAATTTTCCCTTCAGGACATCCAAACTCTTCATGCAATAGTCATTCCAACAAAATGTAACATCCTTTTTTAATAGCTTTTCCATTGGTGTTGTTATTTGGGCATAGATTTTGATGAACTTTCTATAGTGCCCTGTATGTCCCAAGGTAGCACGCAGCTGTTTAATGCTTCGTGATGCTTCCAAATTTAGAATAGCGGTGATCTTTGTAGGGTCCACCATTAGCCATTGTTTGTAGACCACATGTCCCAATAGGTTCCCAAAGGGAACCAAAAATTTGCACTTCTTAAGGTTCAGCACAATCTGGTGTTGTCAGGAAGTATCCAGTATCAAGCGTATGCTTGCTACATGGTGCTTGACTAATCCAAAGACCGTCCAGTCATCCAGATAGACCTCTAGGGACTTGTGGATGTATTCTTTGAACGTAGAAACAATGATGCATGAAACAATGGCTGGCACGTTCTTCAATCCAAACGGCATGACGATGTATTGAAAGCATCCCCATTCTATTGCGAAAGCTGTTTTGTTCCTATCTTCCGGTGTGATCTTGATCTGGTGATATCCCGAGAACTAATCCATGAATCACTATGCTTCTTGTCTGCCAACATTTTCCAATACCTCATCTGTGAATGGTGTCGGGAATGGATCATGCACACAGACATCATTTAGCTTCTTGAGGTCCACGCATATTTTTATTTCACCCTTCTGCTTTTTCTCCTGTACTACCATAGGACTCACCCAGTCGAATTCTTCCACTAGCTCAATAAGTCCGACTACGAGCATTTTGTCTAGTTCTACGCGAACCTTTTCCTTATACTTCAGATTCAGGTGGTAACTCCTCTGCTTGACCGGCTTTGTGTCGAGTTTTAGGGTGATCTTCATCATTCCTAAGTTGCCAACGATCCCTTTTAAATCCATAAGTTTGTTCAGGAATAAGTCTCGGTATTCGCGAAGTAGCTCCGCGACCTTATCCACCGTGTCATCATCCTAATAATCTCCAAGCATAGCATACTTCGGCTCCGCCTCCATCCCAATGTTTACTTGCTTTTCTTTAGTGGCACAGTGATGTCGAGATATTCAATCGAGGTCCAACGAACCTTGTGACATCCTTTCATTTCTGGAATGTTAATATTTCATGGATCCTCGTCATCCTCTTCCATGTCTACATTGTAACATTCTAACGTGTAGCTCAGCTGTGTCACCCATTTCGGCTGAAGTACTTCCATTGGCTCCTAAGGTACTTTAAAAATAGCTGCTTTTACTGCTTGTAGCGCATCATCAACAGTATCCCACAACCGATATTCAAACGTGAAGGTTAACAAAAATCCCTCGCGCAAAATATCCCATTTGTTGATACCATGGTGGAGCTCTATCTCAATATACCAATTCATGGGTATGACGTCCAGGGTATGATAGAAAAAATGCACCCATTCAGGCTATGGTTCTTCCCCATAGGCCTTGGTCCATTTTGCGACGTGTGCGCACAGATCATCACGTCCTTCATATTTGTCCATTAGTTGTACCTGCAATTTCCCAAACTGTAGGTGCATCATCCTTCTACAGTCATGCCAATCCTCAAAACTCTATTGGTGCGTACCCCACCACCTTGCAGGTGTAGCCCACAATGCCCATTTCAGAGCATCGAACCATTTTTGTTCTAGTACTTCACTTTCAAATTTGTTCAAGAATTCCTCCACTGATGTCAATCCATCATACATGGGTAGATCCCTTGTCTCTGTTGCTACACAGCCTAATGACCTTATCATCATATTGCAGTTTAGCGTGGTTACCTCGTGTAACCAATTCTGCCATCGTTCTGCTTCCTCATTCGAATCCAAAGTGCAGGAGTTGTCATGATCCCACGAAATTATACTTTTTGTTGTTGGATTCACCCAATCCTACTCTCGCACGGTTATCTTGTAGATACAATCGAGATCATCAACACTATCGTCATCATGCATTGATTCTATATATCGCGCTCCTTTGGTAGGATCTAGCGATACTACTACATGTAGTGACTTTTTATCAAAAACCATTTTGTGCTTCTTCAGGTTTATGACTCTGTTCGTATCAGTGGCCCATCCTATGCCTGGTAGCGCGGGATAGGGATTGCTATCGTCAACAATTTCAATCACTTCGAAATCCGCCAGTGCACTCACACCTTCAATATTGACTGTTACTCCTTGTAATCTTCCCATGGGTAAGATCTTCTGTTGGTTCACCATTTGCAATTGAATAGGAGACCACTGCAATGTGGGCCTACCCATGCATTCTCATGTCTGCTTTGGAAGTACATTCACATCCAATCCTAGATCTACAATGACTTGATCCATTTCATACTCTCTAATTTGCGCAATCAACATCATTTCCCTTCCTGTTCGTTATGTAAGTTTTCTGAGCTTTCGTACTACGTGTGGCTCTCCTGACCCAGCGCACCCAGTGATAATTTCCTACAGTCCTTCCATAGCCCTGCTGTCATGCAGCAACTTCATACTTGTCTCTAGAAAGGTAGTGAGCATTGAAGGATCCATCT
>APFE030223832.1:0-35196 GCA_000404065.3 Pinus taeda | reverse complement strand
CTTGTATTTGTGTATGCATTTGTATGGTTAATGTACATCTGATCCTATATTGTTTATGGTTATAGATATCTATGCTTTGATGGTATTTTGCTGCTTTGACTCTACAGGTGTTCTTTGAAGCGGGACAAGTGAGGAAGGAGTGGCAAAAGCTCTATCAAGGGAGAGAGGAAACAAGCAAGGAGCCAAGCGGAAGACTGAGGTTGGTACTCTCTGCTTCTCTCTCATCTATCTCTCATAAAGGAAAACACGAGTGACTTTAAATTGTTTGTTTCTAAGATAGCTATCCATCTTAGTGGGACTAGCAGCTTTGAAGGGACACTAGTTTTCCCGATAACAAGGATGAATCAAGAGGATCAATGCTAAATAAGAAGAATGTTAGAAGATAGCATTCAGTTGTGAATCCCTCAAGATCTCCCGATCCTGAGGGATCACATTTATATTTTTTATTTTTTATTATAAAAGTGAAAACTATAGGAGGAAAGGGGAGTGATCTCTGTTTATTTCAAATTGTAATTTTAATTTACAAACTTGTGCTTTTGGGGAACACGATCTTATTGTAATGAGGATTGAGTTCAATGGTTAATACATAATTTATGTTGTTGTTCATTCGTATTTTCTGAAGTAGCTCAGCAGTATTCGCTTGTGGCTAAGGGCGCGGCCTCTGGTGGATCAAAATGTTATCCTTTGTGTTATTTCTTTCTAATTCACGCAAATTTAATTGGTTTGATGTTTTTCCATTCTCTGCTAGTTTATCTTGTTTTCTATTTTTCGATTTCCTATATTGCAGTTAGTTTACTTTTCCTTTATTCTGACCTTATATACATCACAGCTTTGTCATTTGATTCCATTTATTCTTATTGTAGATTAAATTGATTATCAGTTAAGGCATTGAATCTTGTTGATTACAATAAGAGTGTGGTTATTATAGAATCAGCTGAAAGAGAATGGTTAATGCTACTGAACTCTTGGTTGACATCATTTCCATTTGAATTGCTTAATTGAGATTGGGTGTGATTTAGATAGAATCAGCTAGAAGAGATTGGTTAATGGTACTATGCTCTCGGTTGATGCTATTGTTAATTGAATTGCTTGTTTGAGATTTGATTACGATTTTAGTTGAGGATTAAGTCTTGACACTTAGATGTAATATTTCTGTTAACAGTTGCAGTTTGGGTTTTATAAATGCATTTGTTTACTCTTGTATCAAAGTTTTATATTTCATTTTAGATTTATAGCTTGCACATATTGTGTACACTCTCGAAATAAAAGGACTTGTTCGGGTTGATAATTGATGTGAGGCAATTAGGAGTTTTAAAAGACACCTTTTAGCACCCAACATTTTGGCACCGTTGTTGGGGAGAGTGTTTCCATTTTACAAAGAGTGACGTATATTTGATTAACTGTTGTTGGGAAAGAATTGAGTATTGAAAATGGGAGGTAAGAACCTACATAACGAGCAAGTAAAGTGCTTGCTCCTCTGCCCTCTTTTCAGCACAATTGCATAGAAGTGAAGTAGGTGTTTGATGTTTTTCTGCTGAGGGAGAACTGGGTATTAAAAATGAGAGGTAAGAACCTGCATAAGGAGAAAGTAAAATGCCTGATCCCCCACCCGCGTTCCAGCAGAATTGCTAGGAATTTAAGGTAGAAATAAGCGTTTGAATTTTGCATGAATGACTAAGAGGAAAATAACAGAAAACGATATAATCCCACATCCTAAACTTGAAAAATCTAAGGGACTGGTGACCCTTGGACGATCAACTTTTATCGACGAAATCATAAGGAAAGCTGAGTCTTAGCCATCAGTAGGACCCCGAACCGTTGCTTCTAGACACCCTACTTTCTCCCTTCAGGCCACAGGATCACCATCTGTAGCCTACACTGAGGTTCAGAGTAAAACTAAATGGACTTAACTGAGTTTTAAAGATATTTAAAATTCACGATCAATTCCCTCACAAGAAGGGAATTCTTGCAACCTCCGTGAAGGAGAAGGAGAAACAGGTAAATCTGTGGTTCAACCAGCAGAACCAAGATCTCTCGAGGTAGTAATTAAGCAGACGACACCCAGTGTCCCAAATCAAGGGAGTGTTGTTAGAATCATTCCTGCCTCTTCTGGACATCCTAGGAACAACTCTCCAGCTTCGGAGATCCCAAAAGGATACTCACATATCTTTGACCAAATGGCCAATAATCCACAACCACCCCAGACCTCTACACTACAGTATCCTATTGTTCAAGCAATTATCAATGCCCCCATGAAAGTTATCCCATTACAAAACATTCCCACCTTTCATGGACTCACTTCAAAAGATCTGGATGCATTCCTATTTGAATTCAGTGTCCTATGTAGGGGTTATGATTACACAACTGACCCCCAGAAACTGAAGTTGTTTCCCTCCACTTGAAAGGGAGTAGCTCTACATTGGTTTATGGGACTAGGTGGAGGTACCATCAACGATTGGGACCAAATGAAAACTACCTTCCTTAAAAAATATCAAGATTATTGCAGATCTAGAGAACTAAAAGGTGAGATATTCCAAATGGTAGCAAAGCCTAGCGAAACTTTGGAAGAATATGTGGATCATTTCCAATATAACCTCCAAAGGTCTCCTTATGAAAATATTCCTGATAATGTTCTAAAAACCACGATGATTAAAGGGATGAAATACCAGTGGATAGAGACACTAAATATCATGGGTAAAGGTGATATTTATCAAGAAGACTATGTTAATATTATTGACTTTTGCATCAGGTGCTCGAGGGGTAGTACAAGACTGAAACTAGCTGGACGTGATGCAATCACCAGGGACAACGAAGTCTCTAGAGGAAGCACTACTCATGCTGAAATCGAAAACCTATTGGAATATTTCAAAATGGATATCCTAGGAACCTTGACAACACAGTTAGACATCATGCAAGCCAAGCAAAGCAGAACCTGGTTATTTTCTTCCCTCGATGCAGAAAGAAACATAGTTATAAAGAATTCCCACTATATATGGTACAGACCTGTGCCATATGCACTAAGGAACATGCCACAGAAAATTTCCCATCGCTCCCATGATTAAAGGCAGTCTTGCAAGAGGTAAAGAAAGAAGCAGAACCAATACACCACTTAAACCAGCGTCGCCAATGGCAAGCAAGGCAAATAGGTATGCCTACCGACCCATTTTCATTCTTTCATCCTTCGCAATATAATTCCCAGCAATATACAAGAGCTACATGGAAGAACCAGCCACATTTTCCTAATTCACCACCACAAGCATTCTCCATGCCACCTTGGTCCAATCAGTCAAATCTGAACAATATTCAACCAAATATCTCTTACCTTCCATCATTCTGGCAGAACAACCCATATCCATCTCAATGGTCCCCCTCCACTTCACAAAACCAAAATTGGCAATGAAGCTAGAAAAGACCCATGAACCAGCTAGTAGGGACAGTCCCCCTGCCTCAACCCATGCTACCAACACCTTATATGTTGCAGCAGAATCCTCAATCCAATCTATGACCGCAACTCCCAGCCCAACCCAACCCAAATCCCAACAATAGACCAATCCAGTCGGTACAAATCATTGAAGGTCTGGATACGGAAACCGAGTTGAGAGAATCTAATGAACTCAAATTGAGGTCTGGATGAATAATCACGCCAGAGGATGATAAAAATCTGTAACTTGAAGAACCATACCCAAATAAGCCATTGACTGTAGAACAAAATCCTCAAAGGGAAAATAAAGTCAAGCAAAAAAGTCATGAACAGATCATTACCTCTTCTCCGCCATTCCCAGAAAGATTGATTGTACCTCGCCCAATTGAATATCCCGACTTCGATCTCCTGGTAGAACTAAAAAATATCTACATAAAAATACCCCTCCTCCAGGCTATTCAAGACATTCTAATCTATGCAAAAACCATTAAGGAATTGTGTGCCAAAATGTATACGAGGAAAATAAAGGTAACACCAACTGTCAATGTGGTCGGAACTTTGTCTAATTTATTATCAGGCAAAGAGAAACTGGTGAAATATGAATATCTAGGAAACCCTATTGTCACAATACAAATAAATGGATGCTCCTTTCCCAATACGTTAGTCGATTTAGGGGTAGCCATTAATATTCTCACAACAACAACCTGCGAGAGACTTGGCATCACAGCCTTAGATCTAACTACGACCTTGTTGGAACTTGCCGACCATTCAGTTATTAAACTAGAAGGGACATTACAAGATGTGATGGTGTATGTAGACTCTTGGGAATACCCAGTAGATTTTTTTATCATTAATCCTAGAAACCAGCTAGATGGACATCCTTTAATATTAGGAAGACCTTGGCTAGCAATTGCAGATGCTTATATAAGTTGTCGAATAGGTAGTATGACTATAACTAGAGGGAATGATGTGAAGAACCTAGCTTTATACCCTCCAACTCAGCCAAGCCTAACCATAATAAAAAATAGGAAGTAACCTGTAACATATTTAACAGAAAATATTCGATCACCATTAACTGTAGCAAATGCTCTTGAATTTAAAAACCAAACAGAAGATGATATTATTAACACTTGCATTAACCACCCTGCTCCAGTATCTAATCTAAAATGTCACATGATTGAAGAAGTCCTTGATAATGAAATTGAGGAAGATCCTTTAAAAGATATCAATGACCAAAAAATACCAACAACAACTGTCTATAATAGCAAACCTATTGAAATTGAGCCAAGGAAAATCCTTAACATTAACAAAAACTTGAGTGAGCACCAGCAGCAGAAGCTTATTCAAATCCTTAGAAAATATAAAAAGTCTTTCACCTAGGATTACCCAGATATGAAAGGGATTGACCCTCAACTATGTATGCACCACATTTACACTAAAAAAGACGCAAGACCCATACGACAACCTCAATGTAGATTAAATCCTCACCTAAAGGATATCGTTAAAGACAAACTATAGAAACTGTTAGATGTGAATTTTATCTATCCTATATCTAATAGTAAATGGGTTTCTCCATTAGTTTTGGTTCCTAAAATGAATGGGAAATGGCGTATATGGGTTGATTACAGAGAGCTTAACAAAGAAACGAAAAAACACCATTTTCCCCTTTCGTTTATCGACCTGGCACTACAAGAAAAAATAACATTGTTGAGGGGCGAAAAATGTCACCATAAGCTCATTGGTGACAGTTAAAAGAGCATTTGTCACCAAAAATTGAACATAACCAAAGGTGGCATCACCAAAAGTATAGGTGTTGCAGTGACATAGAAAGTCCATCACCAATAATTATTTATAATGACAGATAGTGATTGTCATCATTTCATATGAGAAATGGTGACGGACCATAGCCTCTGTCACCAAAAACTGAATGTCACCAAGGTGGCGTTGCCAAAAGTATAGGTGTTGTAGTGACATTCGAAGTTCATCACCAATAATGATGGATAGAAACCGTCACCATTGCATATGAGAAATGGTGACGGACCATAGCCTCAGTCACCAAAAACTGAATGTCACCAAAGGTGGTGTCGCCAAAAGTATGTGTTATGGTGACATTCAAGGTCCATCATGAATAGTAATTATAATGACGGATAGTGACTGTCACCATTTCATATGAACAAAAATGATTTATTGTGATGGATCTTTAATGGTCATCACTATCGGTGCATATATATGGTGACGTTCTTTGACCGTCACCAAAAGCCACATTGCCAGAAGTAAACATTGAAGGTCCGTCATGAATAATGACTATAATGACAGACAATGACCGTCACCATTTCATATCAACAACAATGATTTATGGTTATGGACCTTTGAGGGTCATCACTATTGATGCGTATATATGGAGGCATTCGTTGACCGTCACCATTTCATATTTTTGGTGAGGGTCGAAAAATGTCACCAAATCTCATTGGTGATGGTCAAAAGAGTTTCCGTCACCAAAAAATGATCATCAACATTCCATATGGATGTCAAGGCATGATGGAATCGAACCACCAACCTCCTTGTTATAAAGCAGGTGCTCTTCCATTGAGCTAGCACCCTTTAAAGAATTATAATTTTAAAAATTAGACCTTGAAACTTCATAAATTGTAAATTCTACAACTTTCAATAAATTAAAGTCTCGGAAATATTTTACTAAACAAGAAAAGAAGCATCAAAGTTGTAGGTCCCTACCTAATGGTTATTGAAGTTATGAAAAGTGGGTGGAGGGAAAGATAGTTATGTATAAGAGAATCAATAGGTTTAGTTGAATACTCAATTAGAAGTGAAACTTTGAAGACATTTATAACCTATAAATGACCTATAACTAGAAAATGCACCAAATATTGCAAAGGAAATGTCATAAGTGGATAGAGTATGGAAGAAGAGAAGGCAGGGACTTGGAACCCTTGTACATATTAGCATTTCTTAGCATTTGTCACATCTTAGCGTGTTTGACATGTCTTTGTACTATCTAGCACATGTTAGTATGCCCTAGAATTCCCTAACACACCTTGGCAGTCATGACCTCACAACTAGCATTACATTTTTCCATGACTTAGGAACCTTACATTCACTAGAACACCTTGGCACTCCCTAGTTTTCATTCCCTGTCTTATCCTCCAAAATGTCCCAGGCTAATGAGGAGATTGATGGAGGTAACCATAGACCAAGCTTTTAGTTTGGTAGCTAGCCCTACCAAACCAGAGTGGGATCTCTCTATGAAATCACAGCCATGAGATGACTTGAATGTAAAGGATTTTAGGCTAGATAGATAGGCTCATGTGGGTTTTTCAAAAATTTAGGAACTTGGAACTCTATCCACCAGTGTCTTGTTTGGCAGCGACTTTTTCAAGGAGGCAGGGACTTGGAACTCTATATAGGATAAAGCACCTAACATGCATGATAGAAGCTCCCTAGAATAGAGTACCTCCTACCTAGAAGAGTGTCCCCTGCTCAAAATATAGAACCCTTATCTATTGTACACTTTTCTTAAAGATAAATCTATGCATAAAATAGTACTAAGAAAAACATCTAAATTAAGAAAAGTGAGCACCTAAGTCAAACTATAAAAGTATACTAAATATGGCTCTATATAAGTTTGGGAAACAATAGACAAGCATGATTGCATACGACAACCATAAGATTCCTAAAATCGATGTGCTTCTTTCATCATTGCTATACCCTCACAGCAAAACTAGAATCTGTAGCATGTACCCCAAGGCTGTATGCATCTGTTGAAGGTGTAGATTGAAAGGATCTAATGAGATGAAGTACTATTGAAGGAGAAACACCTTCACAACAACAGATAAAGTCTACTATGAATTCAACCCATTTGAACACAGACCAAGGTTAGTACTGGGTACACTTCTCTACTGAATGGAAATTACAATGTATTGTAGTGCTGCTGAAGAAAAAACAGCTTTAGTGCAACACAGATAAAACTCTAACAGGTATTGTTAGTGTGGCCTCGGTTATAGATGATCTAATAAATATAGGTAACAACTTCAATAAATGAAAAAACAAAAGGTGAACTGCATAGATCATTTGAAATCATAGATTTGGGCATACTTTATTATTGTTTAGGAGTGTTAGTATAGAAAATGCAAGGTAGTCTGCTACATCTTTATGTCACAATCCAAGGATGCGAAGAAATACATAAAATATGAAATAGCATGGTATAAAACGATTGCAAGTTATTTTGAAACGGGAATGGAATTCTCCTTGTGCGGGTTCTAATCTAGTGGGTATAACTTTAAATAAGAAACTGATAGTTATGGGGTTGGAATTGTCTCACAATTCATGAAAAGACCCAAATTTGTTCACTAGAAAAAAGCAAAGAGAGTCGTCAGGTTTATGGAAGGGAAAACCCTATTCACAAGCAGATAACTTGAAATTAGTTGGGCATATTATTTCTTGTCTTCTTTTACGTGTGTGATTTGAAAAGATAACCACATCCAAAGACTTAATAACAACTCTGGTAAAGTTTATAGATGTGAAGAAATTATAAGAAAACCCATCACTTAATGGCACTTGAGTGAGGAATATGTCGAAGGATTCAATCTTGCACTCAATCATAAAAAGGAAGTTGGGTTATCCAGCATCTTTCCAAAAACCTGACTCCGACCATAATGTGAAAGGCAGGTTAATTGTGAAACCTCTTTCCCACTTTGTAGTATTGTTTCCTCCTAAATTCCAACAAGTACCTGGTTGCTTAGATCCACAAAAATCGTGTTAAGTAAACTTTGCATGATATAATTGTGGCGTGCAAGCTTGACACACACTCTAGCTTCCCTCTAAAAGACGGCAAGTCAAAATATTATGACAAGCTTAACTGTAATTTGATCATACACTATTGAAGTATTGCATGGAATAAACAATATACTATTAATGCACTAACAGAGAACTCAAAATAAACAAATTTCTTATTGCTACAATAGCATCACTCTTGCGATTCTCGAATAAAGCACCTAACCTACATGGAAAAAGCTTCCTGGAATAGAGTACCTCCTACCTAGAAGTATGTCCTCTGCTCAAAATATAGAACCCGTCTCTATTGTGCATGCTTGCATACAACAACCACAAGATTCAATGGCGTAGGAGCATTAGTATAGAAAATTCAAGGTAGCTTGTTGCATCCTTATGTCACAGACCAAGGATGCGAATAAATACAGAAAAGATTAAATAGCATGGTACAAGTCAATCGCATGTTCTTTCAAAACAAGAATGGAGTTCTCCTTGTGCAGATTCTAATCTAGTGGGTATATATTTAAATATTAAATTTATAGTTATGGGGCTGGAATTGTCTCACAATTCATGGCAAGTCCCAAAGTCATTCACTAGAGCAAGTCATTAGGTTTATGAATGGGAACACCCTATTAACAGGTAGATAAATTCAAATTAGTGGGGCATATTATTTCTCGTCTTCTTGTATGTGTGTGCTTTGAAAAGCTAACCACCTCCAAAGGCTTGAAAACAACTCTGGCAAAGTTTATAGTTTGTGAAGCACTTCTGAGAAAACCCATCACTTAATGACAATTGAGTGAGGAATATGTCGAAGGACTCAATTTTTCACTTAGTCATAAAAAGGAAGTTGGGGTATCCAACATCTTTCTAACAAACAGACTCCAACCATAATGTGAAAGCCAGGTTAACTATGAAACCTCTTTCCCACTTTGCAGTATTGTTGCCTCTTGAATTCCAAGAGGTATCTTGATGCTTAGATCCACAAAACTTGTACCATGTAAACTCTGCATGATACAATTGTGACGTGCAAGCTTGACACACTCTAGTTTTCCTCTAAAAGAGGGTAAGTCAAAATATTATGATAGGCTTAGTTGTAATTTGATCATACACTGTTGAGGTATTTATGGAATAAACAATATACTATCAATGCACTAATGAAGAACTAAAAATAAACAAATTTCTTGATGCTACAATAGCATCACTCTTGGGATTCTCCAAGAAGCCACTAATTTATACACATTTGGAATCTTTAATTGGTCTACAGAAATATAAAGCAATGGTAGTGATCACTCTTTGCCCTCCCATGGAAGGTCTATACAGAGTCAGCAATAAATTGATTTGAAAGTGAGGTATATGCCTGACAAATAGGAGTCCAACTCTGCAACTCTAATTTAGTGGCAACGAAATATTCAACTGTAAATGTTTGATCTCCTACAGTATAAATTTCTAGATAAATGGCTAGCCTAAATCTATCCATTGTCCACATATCCCAAAAAACCATGTATGTCTGGACTCTGGTTGTGTGTGAGAGAGGGGAAATCACATAAATAATCCATTATCAAAAGAAAAAGTTAAAGCACAACATTATATGGAGAATTTTTTCAAAATTTTATTACATACCTTAGAAAGTTTGAAAGGACAAAACTAAAGCTTCCCTCTCCTTCCACACTTCATTAAATATGCCCCTTTTCCAATGCAGATGTGGCCTGCAAAATCACATTTAGCAAACAGAATATGCAAAGTAAGTGTAATGAATTAAAGTAGCTTTGTTATACCTTAAGCAAATGGACACTGAGAAATTGGATTCATTCTCTACAAAAGATGATATAGCAAGATCTAATTACATTTTTAATTGAAACAAAGATAAATTGGATTCATGCTCTACAATAGATGATATAATGAGATCTAATGACATTTTCAACTCAAACAAAGGTAAGTTGAGTAAGCTCAAGCTCCAAAATGATGGCATCCAACTTCTATGTGGCAGTTACTATATATATCTAGCTAGAGGCTATAACATAAAGATATTTGTTATATGTGAAGATAAAAAATGAAAGGAATGTGAAATTTTGACCATCAACTATAAGCTCCTTCCAAGGACTAGATCAAACAATAACATTGTTATCAAGATAGTCAACTCACCCATGCTAGTATGCTTCTAGTAGTTTCATGATAAAACTCAAACTCAATAAACTTCAAACAACATAAATTAACCAATGATATGTCTGAGGTTGGTTACCTAAATATTATATCATACTAAATTTAGGGCAGCTTTAGTGGAACCATTATCGACCTCTTAAGGCTTTTAAATGTTTTGAGGGTGGTATCTACTAATCTTAGTCATCCCAACTCAATGGCCTATATGACTAGGTCTCTGTAAATTTTAAGATATATTGAACCACATAACCGAGAAGGAAAAAATACAAAATAAATAACTCTAAATGATAATTTTCGTGTAGACAAGAGTGGGAGTTTTTATTGGGAAGCCAGACACTGATGTTTTTCTTTGATTATTTGAAAATTTTCCAGCTAGTCATAAGGATAATTATGAGATTATATTTTTTCAACAAAATTTAAGTGAGGTAAGTGATAATCATGAGATTTTATTTGAATGATCCTATTAAGGCTTTTAAGTAAAATATTTATTATTTCATGGTTTTAAGCTAATTGATATTTTCAGTTTCCCAATGTCTATGCATGAAAGGAAGGAATCTTGTTTATAATGTGGATCAAATTTTGATATTTAGTTAGTCTTTGTCTTCTTGATAAAGTTCCATAACCTTTTGGGAACACAATTCTTCAACTTCTGTTAGAAACATGAGTCCTAGGAAATCCGAGTCTAGAATATTTGAATCCATTTCCAATATTTCCTTGCAAATTGAATATAATTATGGATCTGCATGTTGTGCACTTTTCTTAAAGATATAGCCCCTACCCATCATTATCAATTGTTACATGGCACACCTTGTCGTACTTATTCTCCTTATGGCATGGGTTTTCTCTCTTGCTTGAGGGACAAAGTGGTTGTTTTCTTACTGGCTATGATAGTTGGCTATAAGAAATGACAAGAGGTGTGGAAATATGGAATGAAATAATTATGTCTATAGCTAATATATCATATATCTATTAGTGTAAAAAGGATAAAATTCACCTATATTGAAGCTTACCTAGTTAGTAATATTATAGATCTTTCTAATTAGATCATAGTAGTTAGTCCGAGCTAGTAGGAGTCCTTGTTGATCTAAGTGTCTTTCATGCAATGAAATGGGATAAATATTACACCTACCTATATCAGCAGGTATGTTGTGGGTATGTTGGCTTGAAAGGGGAATTCTCTGCTCATAAACTTTGAATGGGTGGAGAAGAAGTTAGGGGAATTATGATGTTGGGTGTTATTTACTACTCGATGTTTAGAACCAACCGAACTAACAAAAAAGGCTTTCACTCTAAGGCTTGAACACATATATGAATTTAGTGCATAGACAAAGCTATAATACCTTATGGAAGTCCATATGGAAAGTACTTAATCCCGTGGGTCTTGAACTCGTCTACAACCTCCTTACTGTTAATGTCAACAAGTAACACAGAAAACAAAACCTGTTTCCTGGGAACATGGGATCTAGAACACGTAAGTTTGAATAAGAACTGTGGTTGGGGATTATTGTAAGTACTTGTGGCATACCAAGCCAACCTGGATGAGTTAGAAATAAATCTGCTTTATTCGAGAGGATTAGCTACGAATGTTGTAGTGCTCTCCCATGTTCCCGTGGGTTGGCTTCTCCTTGAATGGACGTCTTGAAATGGCTTAAACCAACATTGGCCAATAAACACATCCAAACATCCTTTGTATACAAGGCTTGTTCATTCAAGGGAGATGGTTCATTTCCATCATATCTAAATTGATCCGAAATTCCTGCCTTTTTTCAAATCCCCGACAACAAGTAGGGGATAATATTTACGACCCTATGCATTTTGGACATTTCAAACATTTCCAACTGAGATTATGAGAGTGGGGCATTCCATCCCAGCCAAGCTAGACTCTCAAAATTAGTGGCCAAACCATGGTTTACAGCCTACGTAGGTAAGTAAGAACACCCTCGCCCCCCCCCTGAAAATTCAATTTTATTGTGTGAAACCTGCGATTGAGGCTGTTTAAATAACTGTGATCCAGATTTAAACAGGAATGCAACAAATTATAGAGATAACCATAAACACAGAGATGTAGTGGAAATAATACTTCATTTCATTAATGTAAAATACTGAAATATGCTTACAAGTAGGAATGTAAATAAACCAGCTTAGGCGATCGTAGCTTATCTCTGAGAAGAGATGTGGCGGCTACATGCCTCTGAACTATCTTACAATGAGGCTCAAGGGCCTTTTTATTATTGAACAATAAGAGAAAACCCTAAACAACCAAAACCCTAAGCCGAGGAGATGTAACACCAAGATTTTATGGGCCCCGTTGGGGTGAGTTGGACAGCCAACTTCTCGGGGTTGCGACTTGGTCATATTATCTCCGTTTGATGTGCATGATAGCCCATTGGAAAGATCTCTCCAAGGACTATGACAGAAAATATGATTTCAAAAAAGAAAATTGTTAGCGGTCGATTTCCCAAAAAACTTCGTTTAGAGCCTCAAAACGGCTCCGTAAGTTTAGGACCCGAAAAACTACTAAAAATAGTAAAATGTGCTATAATTAAGGAAACTAAAAAACTAAAAAAAGAAATGGTGGGGGTCCAAGTGGAATTGGCAGGTGGCCACGAATATGTACCTGGATCATTCCTCCCCCCTTAGGAAGCAATGGTCCAAATTGCATTGAGTTCCTCCATGAGGTGAGGGACTTCTACTGAACTTGGTCCCTGGTGAGCCACTTGCACTGGTGAAGGAGTTGGCCTGCTTTGACAACTCGATATAGTTGGATATTCTGTTGGTGAGTGTGCTTGATCTATGTGTCCATGATATTATCAGTTGCAGCTTGTTCCATGCAATCTGGATTTAACTATGTGGGTGTGAGTTGTTATGCAATGTCGGATGTGTCTAGTAATGGTGGAATGTATGGCCAAAGGTGGTCCACATTGAACACTGCGTGTAGGCCAAGGAATGGGGGAATGCTGAGCTCAAATTCATTGTCTCCCATAACCTTGGTAATGGTTAAGGACCATATTGGAGTGGTCTGAGTTTCCAATAGGCTCTAGTAAGGCGTTCCTTTTGCAAATGCAACCAGACTTTGTCACCCACTTGAAACTTGTGTGGCACCCAATGTTGTTCATGTCGCTGCTTGTACTTGGAATTTGATTTCTCCAGAATGTCATGGACCTACTGGCAAATATGTTGGATGTGCTCAATGAAGCTATTTTCCTTATTTGTTTCGGACTGGACATGAGCCGAATCTACGTGAGTAGCTACAAATGGCATGGCCACATCAATGGGACATAGTGGCTGGAATCCCAAGCCCACCTGAAAAGGGTTGTGGACAATCGAGCTGTGGAGAGCTCGATTGTACCTGTGCTGGACATAGGGGAGGCTCTCATCCCATTTGTGTGGATTCTTTGAGTTGTACATGTGCAGAATGTGTACGATCATCCTTTTGACAACCTTTGTCTGACCATCAGTTTGAGGATGGAAGGTTGTGGACTTAGTGAGTTTGGTGTCCAGCATCGACTAGAGACTGGACCAAAATGTACTGATGAACTTGTTATCCCGATCTGAGATGATAGACTATGGGATCCCAAAGTGTACCCACACTCATTCAAATAAAAGTTTAGCAGTGGCTTCTGCTGTGATATTCTTCTTGCAGGTTGCCATAATGGCCATCTTTGAGAACCTGTCAACGACCACAAAAACACAGTCATTTCCATGCTTAGTGTAAGGAAGTCCTGACATGTAATCCATGGAGATGGATTCCCATGGTTGACTAGGGGTAGGCAGCAGGGTATAGAGGCCTTGATTCTTGATGGTCGGTTTGGCAATGGCGCAGGCAGTGCATGATCTGATGTACTTCCCGACATCCTGTCGAAGATTCGGCCAATAGAAATACTTCTGCAGTACTGCCAACATTTTTTCAACCTCGAAATGCCCAGCAACCCGACTATAGTGTGCTTCCCAAATCATCTTGGCACGCTTGCTTGAAGGAACACAAAGGTGACCCAGGTGGCATAACAGGGCATCCTGGAGGTGAAAAGCTAGAACATGATAACCCTCCAAGAGTGTCTGGTATGTGTGGCTGAATTCCAAGTCGTTTTTGTAGAGAAGTGGCCAATCAGAAGTATCGTGCCCACAAGAGTTGAGAACGGTGGTTAACGCCATGATCAATGGTCGACTGAGGCAATCTGCAACATTATTGGTGTTGCCCTTATTATACTTGATATTCAAATGGAACTGTTGTAGATATGTGGATCACTTCTGATGGAGATCATTCTACAATTTCCCTTGGGTCTGTATGAACTGCAGGGGTCGATGGTCTGTGTGGATGACCGTTTCCTTCCCCAAAATATAATGCTTCCATTTTCAGTAGACCTGCACAATGGAATACATCTCTTTGTCATAAGGGGGATAATTCCGAACTGTGTCTGAAAGTGTTTGACTATGATATGCCACTGGATGCTCGTGTTGAGTAAGGACTGCCCCAATAGCATAGTCAGAGGCATCTGTCTCAACCTCAAATGGTTGTTGCAAGTCTGGTAATGCAAGAACTGGTACCGAGCAGAGGTGATCTTTCAACTCTCTGAATGCCTTCTATTGAGATTCGGACCAAAATAATTTTGCTTTCGCTCCTCCCTTGATGACTTGACTCAAGGGCCAAGTGATATGAGAAAATCCCAACACAAACCTACGGTAGAAGTTGGCAAGGCCGAGAAAGCTGCGAAGCTTTGTCAGAGTGATTGGAGATGGCCAATCCTGAATGACTTGGATCTTGGTTGGATCCACATGAACCCCCTGTTCATCAATAATTGTTATAGATATATTTGGGCACTGCAACCCCAATCACATATGTCCATAAACCAAGGGCTTCTAAACCCCTAAGAGTGTTGTTTCATACCCTAAAATATCAAGGTCAACTGATTACATCATTTCCCAGAAGTTCTCCCTGAAAAGCTACTAAGAACTGGTCAAAACTGGACCATACAGACTGCTCCGTGCTAAGGGTGCAATGCATCTCACCTGTGACACATAGAGGGTGTGATGCATACTAAAAATCCCTTCTGTAGGGTGCGATGATTGAGTGAGACTGTTTCTGCCTCCATATTTTTGTTTTTTCTTCATTGTTTTCAGCTCTATTCAATAGTTTTGTTGTCTATGATCAGTATATCACTGTTGAAACTCTCTTCCTTTACATTATTCAACCTCCATTGATAAGGAATTGTGAATTTTTTTATGTATTTTTCATCATATACAGTCCTCCTTTGCAAAAAGTAGCTTAATCGAACTGTCATCTTTTGATTTGAAAGTGTCGCAACTATCGTTTTCAGTCAAGAAAAAGAGTGTCATAAAGTCTTCCTCTTTTATATAGTCGATGTACTTTTGCCATTGTATTTGATTTGAATTATCAATTCTTTGAAGTGTCGAATATAGTTTTCCATTCAAAAGTGAAAGTGTCATCTTAGTCTTCCTTTCGTTTTTGAAAAGAAATTGCTAAAGTGTCACTTTGAGGAAAGTAATTCAGATCTGTACTCAGTTTTCTTTTTGTCATTCTCACTTTAAAAAAGAGGAAACAAATACATGCATGTGAATTTTCATTTAGACTGCATGCGGAAATTGATTTAGGAAAGTGCATTTACTGTGTGCTCTCTACTCTATGTTGAAAGAATTTTACTCTCTTTCCTTAGTACCTAGGATTTTCATTACTAAAAGGAAATAAACGATTGTTTATCATCTTAGATTGCATATTTAGGAATTGTACATCTACATCACGCGGTGAACCTTGAAAGGCAAACTTTTTAAGAAAGATCAACTGTAAAATAAACCTCAATGAACATAAAAATGCTTTGGAACCTAACGCACAACATTTAGAAGTCTAGGCTAGAGACGTATTCTAGTTTCATAAAGCCTGGTAACTATCGTTTTCATCATAGGTTGGGTGATTCCTCCTCTTTGATATGACAAGTGACAGTACGGACTTGTGCTCCCACGTACCATTGAGTATATATTGGGAGACCACAATAGGCTGATATCCTTTATCCTTAGGAAGCCGTGTCTGCACCCTATCGATCGCAATGCACTGAACACAACATTCGGGAAGATTGAGTGTTGTACGTAAAGTCCTCAGTAATTTCTGTATAATTTACCACCGAGGTGTATATTGCAGTTTTGTGATTGGTTTGGTAATCCCTCTGTCTAGATTTCCAGAGTAGTCACTTTCATTCCTTTTTAGACTCCTTAAAAGAAAAGGTCCATCTGAGAACTTGTCACTTCAGGCTCATTAAAAATTTAAGGTGACTAGAGTCATCTTTAGCTTTTTCTCGACTCTTAAAAATTGGAAAAGCAAGTTGTGTCAAAGCGTCACAAAATTCATTTAATTTGGAATAACATTTTCCCCTTTTAATTTTGAGTTGATCAAGTAATCCACAATCGTGGAAGAAATTCAATCAAAACCTCGTCGTTTGTGGAGACTAACGAGTCAACCGTCTTTGACTCCAGAAACAAAACCATTCCAGGCCAAGCAATCCCATTTAACTAGGTCAAAGTCTCGTAGTTTATTTGAAACTTGTGTTTCAACATCATTAGAGGCTCTAGTTACTTTAATTATTTCTAGTATCCCTTCCTCTATAGAAGAATTTCTGCAGTTACAAGAGGACATTAGAACTGATCCTAGTGTAACGGTAAACACTTCTATTCCTGAACGAGATCCATCTAGGGTTGATTTGAAAGCTGTCACCCCTCCAACATCTGTCCCTGTAGAGTCTATACCTTCTTCAGCACCAGAAATATTTTATGGACCTGACGGTCTACATCTTCCACCTGGGTTGATTGCTATAGAAGAGATTGTGGAGGATCTTCCATCCAGTACCCCATTGCATTTTGGAACTGGGATCCACCTATATCCTTCTACTACAAAAATTAGTCACCCTTCATTGCAAGTTCCTGTTGAATTGCTAGGAAATCTTTTGGATAGACTCGATATGTCTGAATGACCATTGACATCTAGGACTGTGTCATCTGACACAGCAGCAGCCGAAATTCCCATTGCTACTCCAACAATGTTCGCTGGTATACCATCTATCCCAACTAGCTCTCAACCACTAGATGGAGTCCACCCAAGGACTGTTTCGACAGCATGGTCTGTTCCTATTTGTTCATCCGGAATCTTATCTAGAATTTGTTATGTTGAGACTCAGCGAATTGATCCTTCACATCAGTATCAATTTGGGCAGTCCAGTCTCCAAAGACCAATTTACCCTTTGAACACTAGATTGCCACCATATGGGGGGTAGTATGCCTTTTCATTGTTCCCTCTGGGAGAGAAACCATATGAGAGTTCACAACAAAATTCGGGTTAAGCTGGAATTGCATCCAGTGGTTGGGTGCCAATACTGCCTCAACAGCCAAGAGTTGTATATTCAATACAACCAAATCAACCTGTGTCGAACATTCCCACTACACTGACTATTGTGATGGTGTCGCAAGTACAAGCGCTGCCTGTTGTATGTCAACCTCAAGTCTCTCAAGTCGTGATATAATAGCCTCTTGTCTCCACAACTCAATGACAACCGTCGATTAGTGACTCCTTAACTGAAGCGACTCAGGCTCAAATAGGTACTATCACCCCTCATCTTATTCAAACATACAGTATTAGACAATAGCAAATGGTCTCACAACCATGGTTGGTGCAATATCAACAACCGTAATTCCAGCAAGCTTACCGAGGACCTGACCAACAAAGCTTTGTGGGAAATGGTCAGTCGTATATTCAAAACGGTTACCAACAATCATATTATAATGGTTATGCCCATCAACCTTATCAAAGTTATCAGCTTCAAATACATTATGCTGGTATGCAAAGACCCATTGCTCAGGCAATCCCATCTTATCTTGGGTATGCTTCGCCAAACCTGAATCAACAATTTCCCTTCGTAGCAACTTTAGAATTACTAGATCTAAATCAGTTAACAAATGATCCAATTGCTTACGCCCCTTGGTGGCCCGCAATTCCTCATAAACTTCCATCAGATATTCCTAAATTTAATGGAAATCTAGGTGAAGATCCATCGAATCATGTGATGACTTTTCATTTTTGGTGTTTTTCCAACACCCTCAATGATGATTCGATTAGGCTTCGGCTTTTTCAGTGAACGCTAACTGGTCTGACAACAAAATGGTACATCGAGCTACCTAGAGCTTCATTCGATAACTTCAGCACCCTCGCCACCACCTTTTTAACCCATTTTCAGTTACCCATAAGGTACGAAACAGGAACAGAGCTCCTTACCAATTTTAAACAGACAACAGCCACTCACATATTTGATCATATTCATGAGTGGCGACATCGTCATCGAATGGTAAAGACATATGTTCCTCATCAGCTTCTAGCTGAATGCTTTATTAATTCAATATTACCTTCTATTACAGAATATGTGGCCAAGGGAGGAGTTGTCACTGAAGAGCAAGTCATTGCTCATGCACAATATCTAGACTTGATCTATACTCAGTTTGGCATGCTCTATGACAAAGTTCCTAATGCTCCTGGACCAGAGTTCTCCATTCCTCCTCCTCCTAAATCAAACAGGGACTCTCATTCTGGCGACGGCGTGATTGGCACCTCAAGTACGCAAACCGCAAAGGCCCAATCTGGTAAAGCCCTTGCAGTTTCCAATAAAAAGGCAAATGACAAACTTCCCGCCTCGGAGGTTAATGTCGTGTCGACCGACAAAGGCAAAGAACCAAAGCAACCAGGGGGCAAGAAGAAAGGGAAAAACAAAAAGAATAAATAGGAAGATTCGACTCCTGAAAAATCTTATGGAAACCCTTCTGGGAAAAAGAAACCTAATCAGCCATGTCTCATATGCGATGAGGACCATTGGACGAAAGATTATCCGCATAAAGCTGAGATCAAGAAGTTCTTTAAGAGTTCAAATACCTCAGCAGTGTTAATTGATCTGTTTCCAAACCCAGAAACCAATCTAGTTGCTAACGAATTTGCTTCCCCATCCCATGTGCTTATGTTGTCCATTTTGAAACAACAAAATGATGCTTTGATATCAACAAGGAATAAAGATTATGGGAATCCACAGATGCCGAACAACAAGGCTGCAGATCAACCTAGTAGTTTGACAACAACTTCGACCGAAGTTGTGCCACCCATCATTCCTGAGCTAATAATAACGCTGCCAAAGGGAGTAGTACACAAATCTACATTTAATCCTCATGCTCAAGCAGCACAGAATTATAATATAGTAGAGGATCTGGCCCAATCGCCATCCGCTATGTCGACACTAGAAGTACTGCAAAATTGCCACTCCCAAAAGCAGGACCTATTATCAGCAATAGGTGGGATTGACCCAGCAGATTCCAATCTTGTGGCCTTTAATCATAAAGGATATGAACCTCAGTTACCGGCTCAACTCGCTTTCCTCATACAAGTGAAAGCCCTGAACAAAATTGTTCATCGAACAATCATTGATGAGGGGGCATCTACCTGCATCATGTCAATGAGTTGCTGGAAAACTTTAGGATCACCACCCTTGTCAAGATCTTCAATGACATTAAGAGCATTCGATGGGCGAACATACACCCCGTACAGGATTTTAAGTAACTTGCAAGTTGAACTGGGGGGAAAGACAGTAGAAATTGACGTCGAAGTTATCGATGGAAACCTCGATTAGAATATCCTACTAGGAAGGCCCTAGATTTACGCTATGCATGCTGTTGTTTCAAAATATTTTAGAAAGATTGCATTTCCTTTTCAAGAAGGAATTACAATCATTAACCAACAAACCTTCCTCCCCAATAGTTCACAAGTTACGGGAAGCATTCCAATGATCCATGGAAGCTCTCAATCGCTTCAAAATATAGGAGTAGGCCTCCTAAAAGACCCTGCCTTAGTGGGTAATTTTGCCCTACCACCTCCGAGTAATCTGCAAAAGTGGCCACACTAGAAACCTACAATATTATATCTTCTATATCTACAAAGATTCAGAAGATTTCTGAACATTTTGTTAGCATGGATCATCACCAGGTTTTGCCTCCAAGCCCAATAGAAATTTTGTAGCAATCAATTTTCTTGGCATGGGTGGCAAACCCAAATCAACGCTAATCGAGTGTTTGGATAGATAGGTCTAAGGAATATTGCACCTCTTCAGATCCTTGGTCACATGTACATTCTACAAACGAAGGAATCATTCAGTCAATGATGATGGGAGAGGCACCATGGGAAGATTACCACCATCGTTCCCATCTTCCGGATTACAACAAATATTATTCCAATGACCTTAATCGTCCTTCAGATTTTTATTTTTATCAAATATTGTAAATACGGTGGATTCCGAGTGAAATCTATCCAATATTGAAGAAACTATCACCATAAATATCTCGACCAAACCAAATGTTGTAGAGAATATTCATGTCGGAAAATCTTGCTCTTCTTTAGAACTAGAAATATTGTGCTCCTTTTTGCGAGTTCAGAGATTCCTTTGCATGGTCATATGAAGAAATGCTAGGCATATACTCGAGCATAGTTGAACACAAAATCAAGATGTATCCAGATGTCAAACCGGTACGACAACGGCTTTGGTAGGTACACCTGAAGAAAGCCGCTACCATCAAGGTAGAAATTGAAAAACTTTTACATGGTGGTTTCATGTACCCATTTCCTCTAACTGATTGGGTATCGAATATTGTTCCTGTGATGAAAAAGCAAGGAACAATTAGAGTGTGCGTTGATTATAGGGATGTAAATCAAGCTTGTCCAAAGGACAACTACCCTACACCCTTCATTGACCAGATAATTGATGAATGCGCCGGATGTGAAATATTTTCATTCATGGATGGATTTTCTGGGTATAATCAAATAAATATCCGACCACAAGACCAGTCGAAGACTGCATTTATATGTCCGTGGGGCACATTCGCGTACAACAAACTACTTTTCGGTTTAAATAACGTAGGGGAAACTTTTCAGAGGGCTATGAGCTATGCCTTCCACGACATCAAGAACATCATTCAACTGTATCTCGACAATCTACTGGCTCATTCACGAAAGCAGACTAACCATCCGCAACATTTGAGAGCTATATTTCTACGTTGTCGACACTACAAGATACGACTCAATCCGCACAAGTGTGTGTTTTGCTTTGGTTCTAGTTGTTTATTTGGTTTCGTAGTTTCTAAGGATGGGATTCGAATCGATCCATGTAAGGTTCAGGCAATCATCGATATGCCTCCACCTTCAAATTTGCTTCAAATTCAGAAAATCCAAGGGAAAGCAAAATTTCTAAGGAGGTTCATTCCAAATTACGCCAAAGTTACTAAAGGTTATACGCATCTTTTGAAAAAAGAAGTACCCTTTAACTAGGATCAGGTTGCGCAAGCTTCCTTTGATGCTCTAAAGGAATCCCTAATAAAAGCATCATTAATGTGCGCTCCTGACTATCAAAAATACTTTAATCTGTATCTAGCTACACCAGATACGACCATCGCAATGGTTTTAGTTCAAGAAGACAATGGAATCAAACGTCCTGTCTATTTTTTAAGTAAAAACTTAAATGATATAGAAAGCAAATGCTCCTATGTTGAAAAGCTGGCCCTTACAGCTGTTCAAGCAGTACAGAGATTTCGACACTATATCCTCTTTCGCAAAACTACCATTTTGTCAGATTGCAACCTATGACTTACATTCTATCACGTCAGTTACTTGGGGGAAAATATTCAAAATGGATAGCCATTTTGCAGGAGTTTGATCTAGAATTTGTAAAATCCAAATCGAATAAATCTCTAGTTTTCGTGGAGTTACTATGTGACTTCCCATTTTCGTCCAACGACTCAAAATCCAAAGCATCAATCGTGGATGAATCTTTGTTTCTAATATCATCAAGCGATCCATGGTATGGAAATATACTGATCTATCTCCAAACCCAAACATACAGACCTAATAACTCTTGCTCAAAACAGCGACATACTTGATACCAAGCAAAAGACTACATGATCGTCGGTGATACCCTTTACTATTGTGGTGTCGATACAGTTCTACAAAGGTGCCTCACCCATGAGGAGGCTGAAAAAGTCCTGAATGATTGTCATTCAGGCACATGTGGGGGACATCAATATGGTTATGCTATGATGCAAAAGATCTTATGAGCAGGTTACTTCTAGCCTACCATGTTCAAAGATTTCATAATCGCAGTCAGAAGTTGCCATGCTTGTCAAATCTTCGACCGCAAAACCAGACTACCACCCACACCTCTGCATCCAGTAGTTGTTGTTGGGCCATTCGCCAAATGGGGCATAGATTTCATAACATTTAACCCCACCTCAACCGGGGGACATGGGTATATCATAGTTGCAGTTGACTATTTTACAAAATGGGCCAAGGTGATGCCTACATTAAATAATAGCGGTGAAACGGCTGCTCTTTTCTTTTTCAATCATGTAGTTTCTAGATTTGGTGTTCCACAAGCTATAGTCACAGATCATGGATCGTATTTCCGCAATCACATGATGGTTGAATTGGATACCAAATTAGGACTGTCCCACAACAATTCTACTTTGTATTATCTGCAAGCTAACGGACAAGTTGAGGCCATCAACAAGGTCTTGAAGCGCATGCTACAAAGGATGATTGGAGTCCACAAATGGAGTTGGAACCTAATCCTGTACTCATCCTTGTGGGCATATAGGACATCGGTGAGAAATGCAACTGGATTTACACCCTTTCAGCTGGTGTATGGCCTGGAAGAGGTCTTACCGATTCAATGTGAAATTTTATCTCTCAAGCTCGCAATCGACCTTCTCCCTGGAACTTCAAAATAAGAGGCTTGTTTCTTGGAACTAATCCAATTGGATGAAACCCGTCATGACGTCACCTTGGCTAACGAAGCCCATAAGAAACGAGTCAAGGCATAGTTTGACAAAAATGTCAAACCCCGTGTCTTCTCAGAAGGTGACCCGGTCTTACTTTACGATTAGGAATCCGATAAATTGGGAGTAGGTAAGTTCCAATCATTGTGGATGGGTCGCTACATTGTTAAGCGAGTCTTAGAAAAAGGAGCCTACGAGCTAGTAGATTATGATGAGATTCCCTGTCGCAACCTCGAAACGGGTTGTACCTTAAGCGTTACTATGCTTGACTAAGTGTAGTAATCTCTTCATATGCTTTTGTTATGTTTTTGTTTTCGTCAAGAGTGATCGTTTTGGTTAGGTAATCCACCTTTGCATTTGTTGCAGATGTCGGACCTATTGGAATCATTTGTTGGATACACCAACAGAGCTAGCCGTAGTACATGGAACCTATCTTCTGCAGCCTTGGCCATTTTTGATCCAAGCGGCGAGTTAGTAAGTTTCAGAGGGGTATGTATTGGTCAGTCAATGAACATCGCTGAGTACAGTGCGTTGATAGAGCTTCTCTCTGATGCCATCGCGCATGGCATACACTGAATTGTTGTTAGGCTAGACTCGCAACTCGTCATCCTTCAGCTTACTGGCATCTATTCCGTTCGGAATCCAGCTATCTATCGTATGTTCCTAAGGGTCAGGATTTTGGAAAGGCAGTTTGATTCTATTCAATATCAACACATTTCCATAAACCTAAACACAATAACTGATTCATTAGCAAATTATTTGTTAGATAGACATTTGCAGCATTTAAAAAATAAATAAAAGCATTTTAAATCAACATTTGCATCAGGATCATATAACTTAACCAAAATAAAACTCCGAAAATCAAATATATATAACTGTTTATGGTTTTTACAAAATGTTCTGTGTCCAAGACAAAATCGGTCATACGACCCAAAAACTCAAAAATACAGGAACCACCCTAGACTAATGGTGCTGGTGATAACAAGTCACCGCCTATGCAATCATACGTAAGAGCCTAGTCCATTGACTCGACACGCTAGTGGTATGGCACTCTAATCTCAAAGGTAGCTTGTCGGTCCTCACATCCTCAATACCAATGGTGAGACCCTCGATTTGATCCTGCAATACTGCAAGGGTCTCGGCTACGTCCAGATCATGAAGGACAGCCCTCCCTATAGCCTTTCCTGCTGGAATGGCAGCTGCTGCTCTCGGGCGCATCGCTGATCGCACTGGTCCAATATATACACAAATATATGGGTTTGATTAGTCTTAATAACATTTAAAAAACACAAGAACATTATAAAAGCAATAAACAAATATATGGTCAAATCTTTTACCTATAACACCCCACTGCTCGCCAGCCAGCAGCACCAAATGTGGGTCGCCCCAGAAATCCATCCCAACATATGGATACTCGGTGAAGACCATCTCCTAACAGTTGAACCACTCAAAGAAGGCATCAAAGAATGAAATTTGCGACTGACCAGCATTTCTGGCCATGATATCAATCCATCTCTACATCCATGGTTCCCTTGGCGCTGACAGTCCGAGTGAAATGTACTGTGGCTACATCAGTGGTATCCTATCCAAGGCGAAAGTGGTCAGAATAGAACCATAACCAAAGTTCTTGGATCTTCTGTTCTTCACCTTGGTAAGTTTTTCTTTTATAACTGGAAGTACTACATCACACCAGTTGAATATCTTTGGTTCAAGGCATTCCAAGGCATACTGCATATAGGACCTGTTGGCCAATTGAAGAGCCACGCTACCAGCCAATCTAGCAAAGATGAATAATATAGTCCTCAAGGACCGATCAGTGACATCTCGGATACTGATCTTGTCGTCCCTGCTCGGTTGAGATCCATCTCTATAGAATCGGTGAATGTAATCCCTCACGGATTCGCCCCCACGGGCGGATCCTGATAGTGAGAGGGGCACCATGCCTCGATAACCTGGTCAAGAAATATATATCCTCAACTATCAAAGGGATGGATTTACTTCTAATCTGGAACACTTGGTTGGTAGGATCCCACGCATCGAGAAGATATTGCAACAAATTGATTTGTTGTCTCATGCTCGATATGCGGAAGAACTTGAGAAAGCCACAGTTTCACAATGCAATAATCGTACCCGGATCATGTAAAGCAATCATATCCTCTTCTTCATGCTCACGTTCACACCATGTAACGACCATCTTGATCTGATGAATCTCTGAAAAACGAACAAGAGAAGAATTAGGATCCTGATTTGGGAAAAAACAGGCAAAATTTCCATGAAAAACAATGCATAAACTTTCCTCCTTGCACCCATCGCACCCTAGCTGTGTACAGGGTGGGATGCATACTGACTGGCCAATGGCCAGCTCAGTATGCATCGCACCTTTCGATGTATACTAGGTGCGATGGGCAAGGAACGAATTGTTCAAACCCCTGAGGCCCAGAAGAACAGGAAAAGATGCTCAGAATCAGAAAAGGAAAGAATGAAATTGAAGAGCTCAGGGTTGGCTCCTACCTGGTCCAAACGGCGCCAAAAATAGTCCACCAAATCTCCCAGAATCAGCTGATGAAAATCGATGGGGAAAACACCTCCAGAGCTCCAACAATCCCAAATTCGAATGAAATGGTAAAATGAGAGATAAAACTACTTTTATGTTACTGTTCATGTAATTCAAGTAAGATGTTAGTTTTTAACTTATTTTTCAAGCATGTATTTACATTTCTAATTAGTTTGATGGAGCAATCGAACAGGTAGTACGACCGTCAAAAGAACAGTGTTAATGGTGAATTGATCATCTTTGACTATTATCACAAGCATGTTTCCACGAAGTTCAAGCTCGTTAAAAAATAAACCTAGCAATGAGCATATGTTCCCCCAGAGTTCAAGCTCATTAAAAAATGAACCCACCTTCGGTAAATAACCTCTATGATCGCATCGCTGTCAACTTTTGAGCCTTGGTCGTGTTCTTCCCATCACCTCCACTTTTTAGCTGATCATACGCCTCCACTTGATTGTTTACCCTTTTGAGGAAAAACTGCGATGAGTGATTCTATTAGCCACCTTCTTTACACTACCGTGATTAAAAAGTTCCAAACTTACTTGGAACCAGCTGCTACCCGAAAACATCACTCGTTCCTCAAAAAAGAGTCTCTTTTAAGCTATTTTTAGACTTGTAAAATATAAAAAGATTGCCGAGCAATTGGCCTCTCCAGCTCATTAAAGTGATTGGAAGTGCCATCCCTCCTCTATATTTTAATCTTTTTGGACCTGAGTGATCATTACACAAAAAGATCGAGCGCTTGTCTTTTTCAACTCACTAAAGTGATCAGAAAATTCATCCCTTTCATATTATTTTATACTTTTTCAGATTTAAGGGATTATACTACGAAAAAGGACTATTGGAGTTTCCTTTCCGTCTCTTTTCAAACTCTCTAAAACTGAAAAGGACCAAGTTATATTTGTCGTTTAACTCGTTAAAACAATAGCGACAAACTTGTCCATGCGGACAAGAGTGAGTTTCACTGTCGCTAGGCTCACTAAAACATAGCGACAGGTTTGCTCGAAGGGCAAATTATAGAACAAGCATATGTTATCCTCCTCAAGCTTGACAAAAATAAAGAGTACTGGTCAGCAATGACTGGGAGAAAGGGCGGAGAAACTTGAGTAACTTCATTGGTAGCAGTCGCTTTTTGAACATGACACTTTCACTCCGTCACCATGATTGAGTCGGGTTGGGTTATTCCATTCACTGGTGATATCACCATTTATCCTCCGTACCATCCATTTTTGGGGTTAACACTACCAATCCATTTCAGTGTCACTGATATGTTCAAGAGAAGTCGCTCAGAGAATTCACCAACCTAGCTAATGCCTCATCCACTGCAATACCTTCACACTCCATTCTTTCATGACCGACACCCTAAACATTGTATCATCAGATCGTTTTCACCTCCATAAGATCAGTTGCACTGTTTCGTTTTGTAGATGTGGGATTCATTAAGGCCCTCCTACGACGGGTCACTTCTTGTCGACATCAGCTCATTATCCAAGAAGTTGACTTAGGAACAACCCTTTCAGTACTTTGAAGCTTGCATGCCTCAATGGCAAGTTTCTCATTTCCGGTGACAGGTTTACATCAATGGCCTTAGACCGAAAGGTTTTGCGTGGTGTTTGACATTGACTCATGTATTCACACCACGTGAATTGTACTGCAGTACCTTGCAGGTCATTATAATTATCGGTGATTCCTCTTGCGCCTGTTAACAGCTTACATCATTGGCTGGTAATCAGGCGATGTCTTTCCATGTTCAACACCAGAACATCTTTTCACATGGATCGACTTGTACTTCGGGTGAAGATTGAATGAGTTTGAAGACCCCGGATCTAGTTTCATCCATCTGGGCTACGATATATTTAGGGACATAAAGACATCAAATGTACTCGATAGCTGCACAGATAATCATCCAAGTTAAAGGATGATGGCTCTACCAGAATCATCAGTCTGCCACATAGACGATTGTATGTCCTATGTACATGAAAATGAATTATAAAGCTGAGCATGGGAATTCCTGTCTCAGCTAGATCATGAAAATATTATGAAGATAATGTATTGTATTGTATCTTATTATAGGTCACCTTCCAGTTCGAAAAGCGTTGTATCCTCATGATAAAGCATTTCACTCGACATAAGAAGATTTACAACCTCATGCTTTAGGGGGCAACTTTTATAGACATATTTGGGCACTGCAAACCCAATCACATATGTCCATAAACCAAGGGCTTCTAAACCCCTAAAAGTGTTGTTTCATACCCTAAAATATCAGGGTCAACTGATAACATCATTTCCCAGAAGTTCTCCCTGAAAAACTACTTAGAACTGGTCAAAACTGGACCATACAAACTGCTCTATGCTAAGGGTGTGATGCATCTCACCTGTGACACATAGAGGGTGTGATGCATACTAAAAATCCCTTCTGTAGGGTGCAATGAGAAAGAATAGACAAATGGCAGAGGCATTTTGCTAGTTGGAAACCCAGAGAATCTTCTAGAAACTTCTCATATGACACTTGCCTCTCTGAATTATCCCAGGGATGAATAAGAGATCATGAAATCACCAAGTGGAACCAAGAACTATCAGTGAAATGACACTAATCAAAATCCCAGAAGCTGACTCACCCCCCTGCAAATATCTATATATGGATCCCTCATCCTAGAGATCCAGAGGCTGGAATTTGGTAATTTGTAAGGAATTGTTGTTGGTTTCTCTTTGAGACATTGTATTGTTGGGTGATCTAGATTTTCATGAGGTGAAGAGGTCTTTCATGCTGGGAGGATGGCGCTGGATCAAACAACTAGGTTGTAATCCTCTCTTCTATTACTTCTATCAATAAAACTATTTGAGTTTTCCTCCATATACTTGTATATTTCTGAATCTTGCATTTGTGTATGCATTTGTATGGTTAATGTACATCTGATTCTACATTGTTTATGGTTATAGATCTCTATGCTTTGATGGTATTTTGCTGCCTTGACTCTACAGGTGTTCTTTGAAGCAGGACAAGTGAGAAAGGAGTGGTGAAAGCTCTATTAAGGGAGAGAGGAAACAAGCAAGGAGCCAAGTGAAAGACTAAGGTTGGTGCTCTCTGCTTCTCTCTCATCTATCTCTCATAAAGGAAAACACAAGTTACTTTAAATTTTTTGTTTCTAAGATAGCTACCCATCTTAGTGGGACTAGCAAATCTGAATAGACATTAGTTTTCCCGGAAATAATAATGTATCCCAGATACTGAACCTGGGTCATGCCAAAAATGCATTTCTCCAAATTGGCACATAACTTGTGTTGTCGCAGTCTTTGGAGAACCTGTCGGATGTGATGGAGGTGCTCTTCCCAACTCTGGTTGAAGATCAGGATGTCATCCAAGTATACCACTACAAATGACTTGGTGAATGGCCGCAAGATGTCATCCATTAGCCTCATGAAGGTTGCAGGAGCATTCGTCAATCCGAAAGGCACAACCATCCATTCAAAAAGGCCCTCCTTGGATTTGAAGGCAGTCTTCCACACATCGGAGGGTTCGATTGGTACCTAGTGATATCCTGACTTCAAATCAATCTTGCTGAAATATTTTTCCCCCTTCAGTTGGTCCAGGAGGTCATCAATCCGTGGGATTGGGTACCTATTACGAACAATGATCTTGTTTAGCGCCTGATAGTCAATACAGAGTCTCCAAGTCCCATCCTTCTTCTGTACCAACACGATGAAGCTCCCACAGGGCGATGAAATCGAACGGATGTGACCTTTTTGCAGCAGCTCCTGAATCTACCTCTTGATTTCATCGTTCTCCATAACAGAGCGTCGATAGATTGGTCCATTGGGCAGCGGTGCACCTGGGGTCAGATCAATGGAGTGCTTGACCTGACAGTGCAGAGGAACCCCTGCAGGGGAGGTGAAGATATCCTCGTACCCCTCCACGACCTTGTCCATCTATATTTGTCGTGCGGAGGGGCCCTGTCTGGAGGTCGTGGCCACCGTCCTTTTCTTTCCTTGAGGGCATATCATCAGGAAAATGAATTTCCTAGTTTTGGAAATGAGCTTACTGAATTGTTTTGCAGTAACCAAAGATATGGTGGTAGGTGGTGCTACCTCTGGTATCCTGTAAAACTTATTTCCCAAAGTAATAATAACATCACGAGGCCTTGATTCATACATAGCATGTCGCTTCCACAAGTATGGTTGTCCTAATAATACATCACAAACTTCAAGGGGAGCAATGTCACACAATACCTCATCCGTGAAGGGCTTGTTGTTGTATGGAAGGCAACATTGTTGGCTGACACGAAGATCCCGTCCTTGGTGAAGCCACCCGATGGTGTACGATTGTGGATGTGTTGTGGTCGGTAAGCCTAGGCGCTTCATGACCTCTGTCGAAATGAGGTTCTTTTGGCTCCCACTATTGACAATGAACAATAGCAGGGAGCCCTTTACCCACATCTGGGAGGGGAAGAGACGCTGCTCCTCCTCTGGATCTTCGGGTTACTCCTTCTGGATCTTCATGGTGGCAACGGTGGCGTTGGGCTCCACATCAATAATCTGCTTCCCTTTTTCATTCCCCTTATCGGGTTTTGACTCAGAGTCAGAACATGCATCTGATTCTGAAACCTTTATCTTGGCCACCAGTGACTGCTTGGCCTGACACTCACTTGTGTTGTGAGTGGAGATCTTATGGAACTCACACCACTTTCCCGTGTCCTTTTCGGCTTCACGGCACTGTTCTTTGCTTACAGCTTTGGCGGGTTGTCTTGGGCTGCCCTGCCTTGGCTTTATCCTTTGTTCTATGGTTTGGGGGCACCTTTCCCTTGTTTAGGATTTGTAGATCCAAAGACTCGCTTCTTCTGTTTAAAATTTTTCTCAACCTTGACAGCATACCAGTATGTCGTTCTGAGAGAGGAGATGTTCAAGAATTCTATTTCTTCCTGGATGTACTTGTGCAGGTAGCCACAGTATTTGAGTACCAAATGCTACTTTGTATCCTTGATACCTAACTTTGTGCGAAGGGTATGGAAAATATTGGTAAACTCTGGCACGTCTTGGTCCCTTCCCTGCCATAGCATGGTCCACTTTATGTATTGATCCTCATAGCTTCCGACAGGGTAGTACTACTCCTTGATGGCATCCCAGAATGAATTCCAAGTGGGTGCGGCTAAAAATAGTGAGCCTGTAATTTCATCCTTCTGCTCGCAGTAGGTTTCCCACCAATCATTGACGTGGGGGGGTGCTTTGAGAAGAGCGAAAATAATCTTTTCCCGACTAGAAAAATCATGAATAGAAAAATAACTCTCTAGCACATTTAACCATTTATCGACAGCATCTACGTCTATCTAACCCTCGAATATGGGGATTTCAAAATTAACTTGTACCTTAAATGGTGTAGTGTTTCCATAGTTTCTGTTGGAAGCCGATGCATCACCCCTGGGTAGCCGCTTAAGGATCTGGGAAAAGTTGTCCATCATCACGTTCCTTTGTCGCTCAAGGGCTTCTTCGAGCAAGATTTTGATAGGATCTCCTGCCCCCTCATCTTTCTTTCCATCCGCCATGGGAGGTTGTTGGGATTTGCAAGGCTAGTCTTGCAAAGGTTCGGCCAGTTCCAGCCCTAACTCCTTATATCTTGACCTCGTTGGGGACATGCAAAGAAAAACAGAGAAGAAAATTAGACCGCTCTGATACCATTGATCCAGATTTAAACAGAAACACAACAAGTTATAGAGATAACCGTAAACACAGAGATGCAGTGTAAATAATACTTCATTTCATTAATGTAAAATACTGAAATATGCTTACAAACAGGAATGGAAATAAACCAGCTAAGTCGATGGTAGCTTATCTCTAAGAAGAGATGTGGAGGCTACATGCCTCTGAACTGTCTTACAATGAGGCTCAAGGGCCTTTTTATTATTGAACAACAAGAGAAAACCTTAAACAACCAAAACCCTAACCTGAGGAGATGTAACACCAAGAGTTTATGGGCCCTGTTGGGGTGAGTTGGACAGCCAACTTCCCGGAGTCGCGACATGGTCATATTATCTCCGTTTGACGCGCATGATAGCCCGTTGGAAAGATCTTTCCGAGAACTATGACAAAAAATATGCCTTTAGATAATAAAAAAATTGTTGGCGGTGGATTTCCCAAAAAACATCGTTTAGGGCCTCAAAACGGCTCCAAACGTTTAGGACCCGAAAAACTACTAAAAATAGTAAACTGTGCCATAATTAAGGAAACTGAAAAACTAAAAGAAGCAATGGTGGGGGTCCAAGTGGAATTGGTGGGTGGCCACCAATATCCACCTGGATAAAACTGAGAGCCGCTAAGTGTGCACGTTTCTTCTAATCTAGTTCTATTAGATCATATTATTCAAGCAGATGGGAAGGTGAGTGCTCAAGAGATCATTGCGGTCACTAAGTAGAATCGGAATTGGCAACTACTAAGATATAAGGGCAAGCATACTTACCGGTCTAATAAATTCAAAATCCTTTTGAAACTGCAAGAAAATCAAATAGCAGAAGTGAATGAGAGAACCAGAAACTACTATGTAAATAAACCTATCCATTCGACCTTGGAGTTTCTACTATAATAAGTTAAAAGTCCCCATGTCACATGCCTATCCATTTCGAAGACGTGCCTACATGTATATATATATATATATATATATATATATATATATATATATATATATATATATATATATATATTTCTCTTTGGATTTTTTATTTCGAGAAAGTATTTCGGTGTTCTATTATGGTGTACGCACACTCCACATGCCAGGTTGTACCAAAGAAAGTTCTTGACCTAAACCCAGCATCTCTTGTCAAAGCAATGTACACTCACTACGTCCTTTCACCCCTATTGAAAAGTTTCATCTCTTCGAATGATTTCGTTTTTTTTTCATCAAGAAAAAATGATATGTATATTCATTATGGGAGCATAATACATATCATGATATTCCATATACAAATACAGATACTACATATATCATGCAAAAGGAAATCCAGAAGATTCTTACCCAATTACCAGACGACATGCAAAAGGAAACCCAGAATATGCTTACCTAGTTACCAGACAAGAAGAATAGATTAAATTGGCCGATAATGCATAATACAACACCAAAGACAAATCACAAATCACATTCATGCACCACCTACTACATATAGAAATCGCCATTTATCCTTTCAATAATCGTTGGACAGAAAACACACACTGGACAAAGAAAACATTGCTCATTCAACGTACCTTGCTTGCTGATACCCACCACCCCCCCCCTAGGCAACAAAACTCCATATTCTGTTTCATGTTTATCCTCTCTCATCCATCCCTCCTGAGTAGACTTCTACATCCAATGCTACCTTTGGGTCCCTTTCCGATATTGTTGTTCGATGTTCCAGAGCCGAAGAGTGTATCTTCCCAATTGAGCTTGAAAAGTTGTTCAGGGTCTCTGGGTCAGCCATTCAGGGTCCCCACTCTACCACCCATCTCACTTATGATGACTTCCTCATCACTAAATGGTTCCTTAGTTGGCGCAGCAATGAAAACTAAGTCGTAGAGAATTTTTCAGCTATGGTGAAACGATTTGATCAGCTTCAGCGTATACACCAAAGCACAGGGATTCTATTTATGGTGGGAATTGTTACAGTGAGAATCGTCTAGACACTGAAGACTAAATCAATTTATTTGGATCATAATATGTGCATATTGTTGTTTTGATTGAGTTTTTCTGTAAATCTGAGACTTTAAATCATTGAAAAAATAGGGTTTATATTTCAGATGGTAATAGGAGTGGTTGGCTACAACGAAGTGGTAGAGGATCCAACCTCTTTAATGGGTTAGAGTTTGTACCTCGTTAATACGGATAGGTTTCTCCCACTTCCAAATCCTTGTGGATGGACACGCTTAATTGAGAGAATAGTTCCCCTTATTAATAAAAGGCCAATCGATGCATTAAATAGTTGGAGAAATAAATCCAAGAATGAAGATGGACTCTTTCTTGGAAATATATTTATAAATGTACTCCACCGAAAAATAGTTTGACCCTGTTAATACGTCTATAATTCAAATTGGAAGGATAGATGGATGGAAAGATAGTCATTGTTAATACGTAGATGGAATTCCGAACACAACTAATAGAAACTTAACCTATAGCAGTATATTTGACTTCTAGCCATGAGAAGTAGTAGTGTAGGAAATACCCCTTTCTGTTCAGGGTCCCCACTATACCACCCATCTCACTTATGATGACTTCCTCATCACTAAATGGTTCCTTAGATGGCACAACAATGAAAACTCAGACACAGAAATTTGTCAGCTATGGTGAAATGATTTGATCAGCTTCAGCGCATACACCAAACCACATGGATTCTATTTATGGTGGGAATTGTTACAGCGAGAACCGTCCAGACACTGAAGACCGGCTCAATTTATTTGGATCATAATGTGTGAATATTGTTGTTTTTATTGAGTTTTTATGTAAATCTAAGACTTGAAACCATTGAACAAATAGGGTTTATATTTTAGATGGTAATAGGCATAGTTTCCCCCTTTCCATTCAAGGTCCTCACTCTACCACCCATCTCACTTATGACAACTTCCTAGTTGCTAAACGGTTCGTTAGTTGGCACAAAAATGAAAACTCAGACGTAGAGAATTTGTCAGCTGTGGTGAAATGATTTGATCGGCTTCGGCGCATACACCAAACCACATGGATTCTGTTAAACAGACATGGTGAGGGAGAACAATAGGAAAGATAAATCATGCAGTACATTTTTATTAACAATTTGATATACATTTATAGTACATTTGGTGACCGTTGGGATTCACATCCCAAGGTCCCTTGGACTGCTTTGTCCATTCGGCTTCCACGCTAACCCTTTAGGATTAGGTGTCCAACATTCCCCCCCTTAATCCGAAGGGTTATGTATGAGTCCAAGAAAAGAGCTGTAATACAAAATGTGCAATAATGCATGGCAACACTAGGCTGAATGTGCTCTATGAAATGTTGGTAAAAAAGGGCGGTGGTTTAAGGATAGCCACCAACACTGGAACGCTTAGTGCAGTTCCCAGAACTCTTCCAAACTTCGCAAGAAGCTGTAAGTCTTCTGCTAGAGGAAGTGATCCTATTGTTTTAAAGAGGGAAACCTTCAACCGTAAAAGGGAGGCCTCACCCCGCATAAAAGGTAAAACTTCAACCTGAAAAGGGAAGTCTCAACCTGTGATGGTTTAAGGATGACCAACAACTCTGGAATGCTTATGCAATTCCTGGAACTCTTCCAAAACTGGCAAGAAGCTGTAAGTCTTCTGCTAGAGGAAGTGTTCTCAATTTTGTCTCCGAAACTCTTCCAAAACTGGCAAGAAGCTGAAGGCTTCTGCTAGAGGAAGTGTCCTACATCGCTAACTGAAGGCATGTTCAGGCATCTTTGTCTCTGGCTACAACTCT
>APFE030223830.1:249675-275931 GCA_000404065.3 Pinus taeda | reverse complement strand
AAAAATTAAGTAATAAATAGTAACAATATAATATTAACCACTTAAATCAAATCTATATATACAAATACGACACAATTATCAATTCGTTTTGATACAAAATAAATAAAAATATTATAATATTTTCAGTTTTTCCATAAAAACAAAATATATTTCTAAACCTTTCAAATCAAAAACTTTGTATGCAATTTTGGTATAATCAATTACGTACATATAAACGCAAATTTAATGACACTCTAAACTATGGTGTGTAACGATTTTCTTAACGCAAAATATGCATGAATACTTCAATATCTATTATCATTCTCTCCAATAATAGTGTCCCTCGACAACTATGATTGTGCAAGATCCCTTTCTTGAGGTTAGTTTGGAAGAAAAATTGTGCATCCCATGTTCGTCGCTTTCCATGTAAAATAACAAAGGTCGAGGATAAGGGTATACTTTATGGACTATGATTTAAATAGTACTCTTAACCAGCCAGAAAAGTAGTGGCTTCTAGAAGGTAGTACATCGTGGTATATTCTTAAAAGGAAAAATAATATTTTTTATTCTATGAAGGTCGTAGAAATCCTTCAACAATATTATTTTGGTCCTAAACGTTGAAAGTCACACCACAAAGATGATTTAATTTCTTTTATGGATTACCAAGTCAACCTACTTCAATTTGTTTGAAAAGAAAACCAGGGGCCATGACGAGGAAACTGATTCCGCGCATCGTTATTGATTACGAATATTCTTGCGACGAACGTAGAAGTTTTCTTATCTTCACGCTTAAGCCGCTGGTGATCCCTGGGCCCTTTAAATCCGAAGCGCAGCAAATCGCATCCAACACCAGGCGTCATGGAAATCACAACTCGAATTCTGCTCAGAGATTTCTGATTTGCGTGCTCTGCAGACATTTTCTGTTATTGGAGTTTGCAAAAGAGTTCCCTTAGGTTTTTGTGAAAGTAATAAGCAAGGATTTGAGTTTAAGATTGTGTTTTGCGGCCAGATTTTGACTCTGGTAATGGCGATTCCGAAGACTGCACCAGCTGACCCAAAGTGGATGGAAATCGCCCCTCGGCAAAGGGTATATTTGGGAAAACGGCGGCCTTTCCGGAAAACGCTGCTGCCAATAGCAGAAGAGCGTAGTCTAAGCAACAGCGAGCTCATGGATGGCCTGCGCTCGGCTTTTCCTGCGATATGTGGCTTCAAAGATGAAGGCGATAATGGAATATTTGCGTCCTGAGAGTCTTGAAGTTTTTCTCTGTTGCTGAAATCATCAATTTCTGTTTTTACTTGAAGAAATCAAGCCCGTAACAGTTCTGATAGTTCTCAGATTTGCATAGTCTTGTTTAGAATTAGAAGACGAAATTAATAGAGATCAAACTTCCCCACCTATTAGCCACATCCATGTCCATACCCATACGCCACATCCACTACCGAAATCCATACCCATTCGCCACATCCACTACCGAAATCTTCTTACAGTTTTGCAGTTTTACGGATTACAATATTGTTTATGAGAATCGAGATTACAGTTTTGCTCTGCAGATCTGAATTAAAATGCGATTTACACACGAAATCGTATAATGTAACGAAAAAATAAATATATTTGGAGTTGTCTATAATGCGACTTTTTGGAGCTTCCGGTGACGGAATCCGGCGGAAGAAATTGATGTTAAATCTTGATTTTTAGCAGTTAAAATGGTTTTTTAACTGCATATTTGGATTCAGCGCCCTGAAAAACCCCTGGGACCTTTTAATTGTGCAGAAACTGGCTATCAAAATTGTGATTCCAATAAATTGCTACCGGATTTTGACCGGAAAAAACTGCCAGAAAGACTTTCAAAAAGTTTCATTATAGAGAACTACAATATATTTCAGCTTTCATATGCTCTGCCCGGTGAAATCTTCCTTTCTTTGTAACAAAATTTGGTTTCAATGCTTAATTTAATTTCATAGAAAGTTCGATGTGTAAATTTTTTTTATGTGTTGCATTCTATCAACGGACATTGCATAAATAACAAATTTTCATCTGATCTGGACTTTATGTAAATCAAAATGTTCACTCTGGATATAATTGCTGGAGCTATTTCTTCAAAAATATACATTATATTTTAGTTAAATATTGTTGACTGAATGTTTATAAAAGAGGAAAGAATATAATATGTAAAGATGTTAAGAAAAATGCAAAGAGATATCTTAAGAAATAAAACATCTAAAAGAGGAAAATTATTAAGAACCAATGGCAGATGGGAAGTGAACAAGTTTGAGGAGATGCAGGTTTCCTTAAAGAAATATTGTTATGGAGAAGTATTTTTAATAGTTAAGGTTATATAGAAATGCAAGATGGGTGTAAGATTTTTGTTATGATTAAGTTTATGATGTTTTATAAGTTTATCTTCTAAACTTGAAAGTTGGTCATGAAAATTCTTTTTACCAGTGTTAAAGAGTAGAAGTGTGAGTTAATTAACTTGGTGCATGTTGGTATAGGCAATTAACCCCTAGGAATTTATTAATGAAGGTTGAACATCTTTTGGAGGAAGATGATTATAAGATTTTATGGTATTCATAAGCCATGAGTGTTTAGATAAAACCAAGTGAAACTCTGAAGAGACATGCGAACTGTTCTCTAATCTCATAGTAAGGAAAGCATTAGAATATAAAGTGGTTCTTAGTCTCAAGATTTAAGCTAGTGATTTGACAAATAGGGTGCTCCCAAGGAATATAGTGATATGTCTCAATGCAAAGATGGTGGGAGCAAGCTTTATGTGAGGCAAGATGGATCCTCTATTTGTTATCAGTGTGTGTTGTCATTACCAAGATCAAGTAACAAAAGGCTAAAGCATATCGATGGAACAAATATTTGTTGTTTCCACTGAGTGCCCACATGGAACAAAATTTGGTGGTTGATGGAATAAAATTTGGCATTTCCATTATGTGCCTGGAACAAAATTTGGTGTTTCCCAGGTGGGCCCCGATATAAAGACAAATAGGGCATGATATTAGTGTACAAGTCAAGGCGTGGTGCGATATATGAAATAAAAAAAATCCTTTATAACTAAAATTAGTTGCTTTTTTGAAAAAACAATGTCCTCTAATCTTGCTCGCTAATTAATGATTAAACCATGATTAGTTGCATTGGACTTGTTTAGTGAGATTAAGTATGCTAGACATAGGATCATGCACACTAATCCATGATTGACTATGATTGAACCATGATCGGTAGTACCTGATAGGTTTAAGAAAAGCTTAAGTATATTAGGGTGCCAGAGGATAGGGCACTAGATGGAATAGAGAAAAATGTTAAGATGGTATGATGTGGCAAAGAGGTGATGTGGCACTTCCAGGCGGATGATAGGTGGCATATCCAATGACATGGCAACTATAGTGAGTGACATGTGGTAGGCGGAATGAAGTTTGAACAACTGATTTGATGAATGGAAAGTGACATGTGGTAGGTACATGTCAACACCTAGACATGTAGCAGGCTCTGCTTGATGTTATTTTTTCAATGTTCTTTGTTGCAACAGTCACTTATAACAATTCTTCTTCTAATAGAAATCAATTATACAATATAGTTCCAATCTTCCAATATCACTAAGAAATTGTAGATAGAACAGTAAACCAAATGCACAATAGAAGACAACCAAGAACAATAGAGACAGAGAGATTTGGTCAAAGACCAGGGAAAAACCCCACAAGTGGGATAACCCTTTCCAAATTCTTCTTCTATTAGATTTCCATTAAATTTTCAATAGAGAGATACATAGTCCAAATTCATCCAACATATAGTTAAAGGTCAAACCCTTGACCAACCAAATTAACCAACCAATATCCAATCAAATATGAGCATGAAAGTCAAATCTATTCAAACTTCAAATCTGTAATTCTTAATCAAAGTCAACAGTATTCAATGCAGCCTTAACTATCCCTACTCAACAGTCAAATCAACCTCCAAAGAGCTCGGTCAACCAGTCAAAATATGTGGCCTTCTTCCCTCAGTCAATCCTATCGAAGTATCCCCCAAACTCTTTGTCAAAGTAAAGAGAGTCTGTGGTCAAACCATAATAGGCCTATAGTCAAACCCTATACAACTTTGTGGTCAATGACAATCAACATGCCTAGAAAAATTTGGTCCAAATATTTGCCAATCAACTCGGCCTCCCAAAACAAGTCAAAATCCAAGTCAAATGAAGAAAACTTTCCCAAGTCAACGCCGGTCAAAACAATCCCAAACAAAAAGTCAATGCAGTGAAATCAGATTGCCTCTCTCTCCTTCGCACATGTGAACTTGAACCTGTAATTTCAAAGAATATCGAACCAAATGAAGATGAATGGATGAGTGATGTGATGCCTCCAAATGATGTCAAGCAACTTGTATTTATATGTGGTCTTTGGGGTCGAATTTCCTCCTTTAGGCTGACTTGTACTTTTTGTGTAAACATGGTTCCACATTAAAAATAACATTTTTCCTTGTGCAAATTAAATTCTTCCAAGGGCTAGTTGGGGGTTCTTAGGGTAAGGAGGGCTTTCCCATGGAGGGAATTTCTCCCTGAGCTACCAAATTTCAATACTCCCTCTTAGCTAGGGAGGAATTATCAACCACATCATAAGTCTCATCTCAAATGTCTCATCATCATCATTATCAAATCATATCATGTCTCATTTATGCTCATCTTTGCTCACCTTTGCTCATCTGCTGAACATTCTTGATCTAAAGAAGAAGAATCATCATAGGGGATATCAATTTACCATGAAGGTAAATATATGCCGACCCTATATTAAAGACAATAGGGGAGATAAATTTTCCATAAATGAAACATATATGATGACCCCATGCCCAACTAGCTGATAAGAAAACTCCATCCAGATATTAGGTGAGATCAATTTACCACAAGGGTAAAGATTTGTCGGTCGTATGTCACACAAATTGATCTTAAATACCAAGTGGTTAAACACAAAACCTAATCAGGCCGGAGGGTGTTAAGAGAATTGATCCCATGACCTCACAATAGTAGAGGTGAATTAATGATGGGGACTCGACAAATTGACGTAACCTTTATGGCTACAAATAATGTGGTTCATGGACCTTGAAGATCAGTGATCGCTATGTCCAAAAAATATTTGCACCAGGAAAATCCATCCATATGTATCACTTCTCACTAGCTTAACCACAGATCTTGACCCTAAGGGTGTCAAGAGAATTGAACCCATGACCTCTAAATAGTAAAGGTGATTTAATGATAGGGACTCAACCAACTAAAATAAAAACACATTATTAATCTACTTACCTTGAAATTAATGTACATCACACATCTAGTTACATCAAATCATAAATCAACATCTACACTAACATCAATGCATCTAGTGCAAGCAACGAAATAGGATTAGAAATCAACAACTATACTGAAATCAATGCATCCAGTGTGTAATAGCCTCCCTCCTAATCCCCAATAAAACATTGGTTAGGAGGAAGACAATTACTATGTTGTCCCAAGATCCAAGGTGCCGTTATGGAAATGGGGTCTCAAAATTTCAATGTTTTCGACTCACTTAAAGCCTGAGTTTGACACCGTTATTATGTTCATCTCGTCAAGATGATTCCACCGATATAAAATTTTGCTTCAATCTGGCCTCTGTATCAAAAGACATGACCATTACAATGTAGTGAATTAAAGGAGGCCACATCACAGTCTTGGCCATGTGGCCATAGCCCTTTGCTAACTCCATGCCACATGGCAATTAATTTTTAGTTGCCGACTTGTTCATAGCTTTGGGTCCCACACCCCGCACTATGCACTAAAATGCAAACCTATATGCATATAAATATATGGTTTCTCTAACTAATGCAACATACCGTTAAATGCTGGAAATATTTCTCGTCTCCTCGGCCCGCTATCAAGAAAACGCAATTATGCACGCTTGAAAATCGCTCCGGGGTTGATCCTCCAGGTTGACCTACTATGGGTCCACTTTATACTTCTGGGGAGTTACCCTTTTGACATACCTGCTCTCATGGCCCCTTTCCCCGATACTATCAATGTATTTTGACGTCAAGCTGATAGTTGCGCCAACTCAGTCCAAACTTTGTCATCCTGAATCTTCCATTTTATGTGGTTTTTTGTAGACTTCTGGGATGCAACCCCTCTGGGCATACGTCATCTCAAGCCCTCGCCTAACCATTGATCACCTCTATCACTGAATCTTGGTAGCGTGTTCCATTGGCATTGCATTGGCAGGGCTGTGTGGTCTTATGGCTAGCGTTCGGCCTTAAAGCCAATCCTTACATAGCCTAATAAAATTCCACCGTGACCATAGAAAAGTTAAGGTTAAGGGAATGAAATAAGGCTTCTGCCTGATCCATTTGCAAAGGATTTATGCCCATAACTCGGCCATGGTTATTCTAACCGAAACTTTTTCCATTGATGAAATATATCTGCACAGAAATCCCGTGGTTTTTTGAGGCATGTGCCCCTTTCCCTATACATAATGCATAGTTAGATTGAGTGTGATTTCACTACATAGCATTGAACCTGCTAGTTTTATAAGAGACTCTCCCACTTGAGTTATCACCACATCGGGTTGAAAGAAGTGTTGTAGTACTCTTTACCATAACTCCAAAATTATATTATCTTTTGGAGTTATGTGATTGGCATAAAATTGGAACCAATGGGTATCTTTATGTATATTACTCAATAAGTTTTGGGGAAATTTGAAACTTTAAGATGTTAGTGGAATGCTCTTTATATACCCTTGGAAGATCTTTATTTTAAGAGGATTATGGTTGAAAGATAAAGAAATTAAATTAAATAAATTATTTATTATAATAAATTGTGATTAATGTAAGAAATTTATGATATTATAATATTTCAAATTTATTAAAATTAAATTATATATATTGGAGAGTAAAGTATTTAGAATTATAGTTATATTAATTGGTTTACAATTATAATATACTATATTTATTATATATATTATATAATAATATATTATAGATTATAGATATAGATATAATATATTATATAGTCGTACATGGACCCTAGAGATTGATGACCACTATGTCTATGGAATATTTGTACTCGACAGATCGACTTGAAGGGATCAATTCCTACTAGGTCAACAAAAAGGTTGACCCCAAGGGTGTCAAGATAATTGAACATGTGACCTCTCAATAGAAAAGGTGCTTTAACGATGGGGTATCAACAAATTGAGCTAACATTTAGGGCTAGAAAACATGTGGTTCATGGACCCCGAAGATCAGTGATCTCTATGTTCACAGAATATTTGCGCCAGGAAAATCCACCCAAAAGGATCTCTTCTCATCGGCCCAACCATTGAGCCTGACCCTGAGAGTGTCAAGAGAATTGAGCCCATGACCTCTAAATAGCAAAGGTTCTTTAATGATAGGGACGTGACCAACTAAAATCAAAACACATTATTAATCTAATTACTTTGAAATTAATGTACATCACACATCTAGTTACATAAAATCATAAATCAACATGTACACTAAAATTAATGCATCTAGTGCAAGCAATCAAATAGGATTAGAAATAAGAATATACACTTAAATCAATGCATATAGTCCAAGCAGTCAAATGGGATTAGAAATCAACATATACTCTAAAACCAATGCATCTAATGCAACCAATAAAATAGGATTAGAAATCAACATCTACACTGAAATCAATGCATCTAAGGCAAGCAACCAAATAGGATTAGAAATCAACAACTATGTTGAAATCAATGCATCCAATGCGTAACAACCTCCCTCCTAATCCCCTACAAAAATAGGTTGGAGGAAGGAAATTACTATTTTGAGCCAAGATCCAAGGTGTCGTTATGGAAACGGGGTCTAAAAATTTTCAACTCACTTAAATCCTGAGTTTGACATACTTATTGTGTTCATCGCGTTGAGACGATTCCAATGATATTAAATTTTGCTTCAATTTGACCTCTGAATCAAAAGATGTGACCATTACAATCCAGTGAATTAGAGGAGGCCACATCACAGTCTTGGCCACATGGCATCCATGTGGCCTTAACCCCTTGTTAACCCCCTAGTGCCACATGGCAATTAATTTTTATTTGTCGACATGTTCATGGGTTTGGGTCTCACACTTCGAGCTATGCAATAAAATGCAAACCTATATGCATATAAATATATGGTTTCTCTGACTAATGTGACAAACTGTTAACTATTGGAAATATTTCTCATCTCCTGGGACCACTACTCGATAAACACAATTATGTGTGCTTGATGATCGCTTCGAGGTTGACCCTCTGGGATGACCTATTGTGGGTCCACTCATCTACACCAATGGCTTGGATGTCAGGTTCATGTATCTGCCATGCCGACCTGGGCTTATGTCACCCTACTCGATTTGTTTTGTGCTCCTCTCTATACTCTAAGGGAGTTATTCTCTGGACATACCTGCTCTGGCGGGCCCTTTCCCTAGTACTATCAATGCCTTTTCACTAGCGTCAAGATGACGGTTGCACCAACTCAACCTAACCTTTCTCATCTCGACTCTTCCATTTTACGTGGCTTTCTACACACTTCCAGGATGCAACCCTATGTGCTTACGTCATCTCAGGTCCTCACCCAACCATTGATTACATCCATCGCTCAATCATGGTATCTTGTTCCACAGGCATTGCATCGACTGGGCTATGTAGTCTTATGGCTAGCGTTTTGCCTTAAATCCAACAGGTTGCATGTGAGGAGGAAAATAATGGAAAATGAAGAAAATAGAGGCCTCATTCATAAAAAGGATTATGAGGATCAGTTGGTAACCTTTTGTCAGTTGAGTTTTGGAACTCTCCCATTATTCTCTCTCTCTCTCATACTCTTAGACATGTAGAGTTTTCTTGGAACATTTTGGCATTGGAGCAAGAAAGGCAAAGAAGGAAAGAGGAAGCAAAGATCAAGTAGCGAAAGGAAGGATCAAGCAACTACAACATGCTTTATTATAGGTATCAAATTGCATGTCTATTTTCGTTGCTAGATTTTCCATGCATGGCATTGCATGTGGTTCTTTTCTATCATGGCATGGGTTTTGCTAGGTGTAACATTGTTTTCAGGCTAGCCTTTTCATTTTCGGATAGCCATGGTGTGATGGGGTTCTCATATTTTGGTTGAGGTGGATTTACAAATGGATTCGAAGTTGTGTGAGGTGGATCTTCGAAATAATAGAACACATGGCCTAGTAACCCCTGATTTAGATTGTGGGTTGCACTAAAGTTGATTTTTTTGGCCTCAGATGGCCTAAGAATCCTTACTAGTGTGTGGAAGGTGTTGGCTTATTGGGGCCTAACCCAGCTTTAGAGTTAATTTAGCCAAACAAATCCTGGTACTACTGGCCCTTTCGGCAACAGTTCTCGAAGCGCGGATTGAGGTCTCACCCAAAGTAGTATGGGAGGGTGCTAGAACTAGGTTTCCACACCCTGGAGATGTCTGATGAGTTCAAGTGGTCCATGTATTGACCCTGCATGCAAGTTGCTTCGCGCACTTTCCCGTACCTCGCAGCCTGAAATACTGCCCTCACGCAACCCTACTCAGGGGTTGAACGTCGCGCCTCTGTGTTATTACCTAAGACCTTACTGGTATTCCAATGTTAGTTGATTATCTTAGCCTACTTGCATGCTTTAAGTTATACTTAACAACATAAACCATTCATATAGGTGCGCACAATAAATAAACAATATTTTTGCAAATCATATCAAACATGCATTAAACCAAGAACATATACATAAAATTATGACAAAACTTCTCTTTCTTAATTCCTTCCTTGGTTACAGACTCGACTCTCCCTGTACACTCAGCTGCAGGGGTCTGCACACTCAGCTAAAGACTACTAGGCCTCTGCGCACTCAACTGTAGAGCCTTCTCCTACTCTACGACCCAAATACACACTTCCATTTAATCACTTAGACTTTCCTATTTCTTCTTTATCATTATCTATCTTCTTTTACACTCAGAGCCTCGCTCTATTTATACAATCCCATGGTCTGCGATTGATCTGAAATGGGGCTCTAAAAGCTTCTTGTCAGCTTACAAGAACCTCTCCCACTCCAAAGCTTATATATATTCCCAGATCTATGCTTATGATTGATAATTTGTAGAAATAAACACTTGAAATAGGTGTACGCTTGTGTTTGCCTTTAACTGCTTAATTGCCTCAAGTTTATTTACTTAAACTGATATATAAACACACATAACAGTAAAAGCACCAAATAAACAAACCATAAAGACAACAAGTTTAATTAGGAGTTCACCCTGATATCTTGGGCTACGTCTCCATGATCTCTAGTCAACTCAACTAGGCTCTTTTGGATTATGGTAAACTTCTTTTACAAGTTCCACACTCAACTCCATTGATTTACAATTGAACCTATGGGTTTAGAATACCATCTTATCTTGCTGGCTATCCATACTCTATAGACAAATCTAGGCTTCTCTAGACCAGATTCCTTCAATCAGTGCTCTAGGCTATCTTGCGCTCCTGGCTTGCACCAACTCCCTCAGAATTCTTTTATTGTCTCTAGAATTCCTTCTTCTGTCTTCAACACACATCGGACATCAGCAATAGCTTGATCATTTTATCTCTTTGCTATTTTGCAACTTCATTACAGCCCATGGCTCTTAGAAGTCTGTGTTGAGTTCTCTGGCTGTACAGCTCTAGCTCTCTAGCTAACTGGCTCTGGCTCTCAGCTCTTTGGCTCTATACCTCTGCCTCTCATAGCTATATGTCTCTGTCCATTTGGCTCTGTCTCAACCCTCTAGTGGCTCTGCCTCTGCTCTGCCCTCTGGCTCTAAAGCCCTCAGGCTTTCTCGCTCTCGGTGTTCAAGTTCTCAAGCTTTTTGTCCCTTCCTAATCCTAAGGAATCATCCCTGGGCAAATTGCCCCCAACCTCTGGTGGCTCTATGCCTTTATTAACTCTGCGGCTATGGGATGTTACAGTGTGAGCTCTCTGGAGAGAGAACTTCCCTAAAGGGAGCCTGTTGTGAGCTCCTCGAAGGGACACTTTCTTCTTCGCTTGGCTCTCTGGCCTTTTAGGAATCCTTCAACTTTGCGGCTTCCATGTCTATTCCTCTATGTGTAATCATTCCTCTGCGGCTTTGTGGCTTCTTATGCTCCTTGTCTCTTCAACTAGCCCTCTGGCTTACTGGCTTTGTGGCTCTGCATCTGGCCCTCTGGCTCTCTGGCTCTGTGGCGTTGCATCTAGCCCTCTGGCTCTCTAGCTCTGTGGCGTTGCATCTAGCCCTCTGGCTCTCTGGCTCTGCGCGTTACATAACACATTCCTGTTACAAATGCATTATTGTTTCAAAATGCATCATTTGTTACAAAACACCCACTTACAGCGTGGCACAATGAATTTACACAACTGGCCTTTCTTCGGATGAAATCCCGAAAATGACCATAATAACCAATACACAGGAAATATATGGAAAAGTAGACTAATCCAGATCTCAAAGAACAATAAACTCGACACTGTAATGTCATCGCATCCGACCATTGCAATCGCATGTGACATGGTGCATTGGCCCCTTTGCATTATCGTGATCTAATTTACCGATCTCTGACCACTCCGGTCGACACCTCATCGGCTATTGGCACTATCACTATAACACTTATCAGCGGTCGCTACTTCCATGGTCCCCAACCCTTAAGCTCCCCCAATCAGCGATCTCCGATCAGATCCTGATCGTTGATTCCTTTTCTGATTCGATGGTTCAAAGTGCTCATTGCCATCGGCCTATCGCATATCGCAATGTGCAATGACATGGGTCTTGGTGTTATGCTTCTCTGATCGCCGATATCGTCACATCACATATCGCAATGGTAATGGCCCGAGAGTCTATACCACTTTCCAATGGATTGTGCCGATCTGATATATATCGCCGATCCGACTCATCGCAATCGAAAGTCACTCTACCCGGGGTTCCGATATTGCATGAAGGCCTTCCTCCGATGTGATTTATTGATGATCGCAATCGGGGATCCTTAAGGCCTGCAGTTAAGTCCTCCTTTGGCATTTTCTGATGCGATTTCCTTAGAGGGCCTTAAGTCAATTTTATAAGGAAATGCCTCCTTTTTAAAGGACATTGGGCCAACTTCTTTTTGCAATAACTCCTTCATCCGAAGTCCGTTTTGGTCCATTCAAATTGCATTTGATTCAGATTGAATATATCTATGCAATGAGACTATTTTCAGGAAAATCCTTTGACTTTCACTTTTGAGCATTTAGAAAGTCCTTGAGGATCATTTTCTGATCACATCTCCCCACTGGGAATCTTTTGTACCCCAAAAAACTGATATATTGATATCAACAGTAGATGAGAGTAACAACACCCTCTTCTTTCAGCCTTCATACACTTGCCTTGCATAGTGCCTCTAAACCAAAGCCTTTGAACACTTCCATCCTGGATGTGCTTGCCCTTTGGTTACGAACTGTCTTCCTCCTGTTAAAATTGTCCTCCTTGATTTCATGCAGAACTCCTGCTGAGAAGGTTTATAGAAGGTAGTTTTAAAATCTGTTCTTTGATCATTGATCCAAGGTGGTTCAAACAAATGTGAAGTTACATCTTTCACAAAAATTTACATTTGTATATGTTTGACATATTTTCAACAACAACTGTCAACAACAACATAATTACAGACAACAATTGGATGGCCTAAAATCTTGCATCAACAAAAGAAACAGATTTCACAGCTTGTGAACACCCCCATGTCTTTACATCTGCATTTACAAATGATGGACTAGATAACCAGCCTGATATTACATGTATGTTTAAAAGCAAAGAAATCAACACTTCAAGTTAATCACACATATATTTTCAAATACAAGGAAATCATCAACGTCCCTATGTTCATGCACATCATTCTCATGCATGCATTTTATCCTAAAACTCTCGCTTAAGTACACTGTACTTTCGAAGCTGAAATGAACATAATGCTTGAAGTAATAAAGTGAGTCAGTTTACTCAACTTTTTCATCCTGCAACTTTCATCTCATTAGCATTGAAATGCACTAAATCAAAATACAAGCATCCTTTTGCAACAAACCTCTTGTGCTTCAATGATTTCCTTGAGGTCCTTCAGGATAAGGAGAATGCCTTCATCCCTTCTTCCTTCTTGTCCTCTCTTGGACTTAGCTATCCATAGCTTTCCCTTCACCTTTTCAAACTCAAACAACATTCATTTTACAAACAATCAAATAGAAAAATCCTTGCTACTGTTTGAAAACCTTTCAAGTCAAACAAGCATATAGATTGCTTTGTCAATCAAGCATTCTGATCTGGTACCACTTGCATGGTGATACCACCTGCTTCATGATACCACGTGCTCTGGTATAACTTCGCTCTAATATAACTAGTTCTGATACCACCTTCTTTGAAGGCGAGGTTAATCATCCCGGGGCTATGATACCACCTGTTCTGGTATAGGGCTATAAAAGCTTCTTGTCATCTTATAAGAACCTCTCCCACTCCAAAGCTTATATATATATATATATATATTCCCAGATCTATGCTTATGATTAATAATTTGCGGAAATAAGCACTTGAAATAGGTGTATTCTTATGTTTTCCTTTAACTGCTTAATTTCCTTAAGTTTACTTGCTTAAACCCATATATAAACACACATAACAGTAAATGCAACAAATAAAAAAACCATAAAGACAAAAAGTTTAATTAGGAGTTCACCCTGATATCTTGGGCTACATCTCCATGAGCTCTAGTCAACTCAACTAGGCTCTTTGGGATTATGGTAAACTTCTTTTACAAGTTCCACACTCAAATCCATTGGTTTACAACTTAACCTATGGGTTTAGAATACCATCTTATCTCATTGGTTGTCCATACTTTGCAGACAGATATAAGCTTCTCTGGACCAGATTCCTTCAATTAGCACTCCATGCTATCTTGAGCTCCTGGCTTGCACCAACTCCCTCGGAACTCTTTTGCTATCTCTGGAATTCCTTCCTCTGTCTTCAACACACATCGGACATCAGCAATAGCTTGATCATTTGATCTCTTTGTTGTTTTGAAACTTCATTACAACCCATGGCTCATAGAATTATGTGTTGAGCTCTTTGGCTCTACGGTCTGGATCTCTAGCTAACTAGCTTTGGCTCCCAGCTGTCTAGCTGTCTGGCTCTAGCTCTCTTAGCTATCTGACTCTATCCGTCTGGCTCTGCCTCCAACGTCTAGTGGCTCTGCCTCTGCTAGACCCTCTGGCTCTGAAGCTCTCAGGCTTTTTAGCTCTCGGTGCTCAAGTTCTTGGGCTATCTGTCCCGTCCTCATCCTAAGGAATCATCCCTGGGCAATTCACCCCCAACTTCTGGTGGCTCTATGCCTCTATCAGCTCTGTGGCTATGGGATGTTACAGCATGAGCTCTCTGGAGAGAGAACTTCCCTAAAGGGAGCCTACTGTGAGCTCCTCGAAGGGAGACTTTCTTCTTCGCTTGGCTCTCTAGCCTTTTAGGAATCCTCCGACTCTACGGCTTCCATGTCCATTCCTCTCTGTGCAATCATTCCTCTGCGACTCTTCATCTTCTTTTGCTCCCTATCTCTTCAACTAGCCATCTGGCTTACTGGCTCTGCGGCTCTGCATCTGGCCCTCTGGCTCTGTGGCTCTATAGCTCTGCGCGTTACATAACGCATTCCTGTTACAAATGCACCATTGTTTCAAAATGCATCATTTGTTACAAAACGCCCGCTTACAGTGTGGCACAATGATTTTAGAATAGGGATAGTTACAAAGAAAATACGCAGGCGGCTTTTCTTTGGACGAAATCCCAAAAACAACCATAATAACCAATACACAGAAAATACATGGTAAAACAGATTAATCTGGATCTCAAGGAACAATAAACTCGACACTATAATGTCGTTAGGTCCGCCCATTGCATTCACATGTCGCATGGTGCATTGGCCCCTTTGCATTATCACGATCTGATTTATTGATCTCCGATCACTCCAATCGGCGCCTTATCAGCTATCGGCATTATCACTATATCGCTTATCGGTGATTTCTGCTTCCATGGTTCGCAGCCCTTAATATCCCCCAATCAGAAATCTCTGATCAGATCTTGACCATTGATTCCTTTCCAATCCGACGGCTCAAAGTGCTCATCGCCATCGGCCTATCGCATATCGTAATGCACAATGGCATGGGTCTTGGTGTTATGCTCCTCTGATCACTGATTGCCGATCGCCGATATCGGTGCATCGCATATCGCAATCGCAATGGCCCGGGGGTCTATACCACTTTCCAATAGACTGTACCGATCTGATATATATCGTCAATCTGACTCATTGCAAGCACAATTCACTCTGCCCAAGGTTCCAATATCGCATGAAGGCCTTCCTTCGATGCGATATATCAATGATCACAATCGGGGATCCTTAAGGCTTGCGGTTAAGTCCTCCTTTGGCTTTTTACAATGCGATTTCCTTAGAGGGCCTAAAGTCCAGTTTTATAAGGAAGTGCCTCCTTTTTAAAGGACATTGGGCCAACTTCTTTCTGCAATAACTCCTTCATCCGGAGTCCATTTTGGTCCATTCAAATTGCATTAGATTCAGATTGAAGAGATCTATGCAATGGGACTATTTTTAGGAGCATCCTTTGACTTTCATTTTTGAGCATTTAGAAAGTCCTTGAGGATAATTTTCTGATCAGCAGGCCGTGGGTAGGTCTATCTAGCTGACATTACATTACAAAACTAGGGCGGACAACCTTGTGAATCTATTATCCTTTCGCACCCCATTCCCGCAATTCGTGAAGCTTTACAACAAGATTCGGTCAAAACTTGAGCCCCAAAACATGCCTTGAACACATATTTCATTAAATTTGGAATTAAATAGTGGATCTAGAATTTCAAAATAACCAAAAAGCTCAATTTTGTTGATGTCCTTGTAATAAAATATTTCCAATTTTAATGAAATATGTGTTCTTGGGGGGATTCCATGCCCAACAGGCCCCCAACACAAACATCATGACTCGCCCTTGAGTCACTCTGTTGGTACGACGATATTTGCGCGGAGTTCCTCCAATTGTTTTCGAACTGCGTAGAGGTCAACAATGAACTGAGATGTTGCTTGCTAGATCTGCTACATACGCTATTCCGAGACCTCTGTGTCCGGAGTGGTTCTCTGCATCAATGTGTGCATCCCTTGTATGTGTGTGAGCTTGCCTTTGATGTCTGCCATGATGGTGAAGGCCTCATCGATATAATGTTGGATGAGCACTTTGAGGACTGCTTCTTGATGCCATTCTATGTCCACCTGCTCCTTTAGTGCTTTAGCCTGCTGCATCAATGCAAGCCTTTGGGTGAGGACCACTGCCTGCATAGTTCCTTGGATACTGTCACACTGTTGTTGGAGTTCTCGCGCCTCTGTCTCTAAGCGCTAGTTGTTGGGATCCTCCTGTAGAGTTGTGAGGACCTCAAGTGATTCTTCCAACGTGTTGGTGCAGTCTCGCACTGCACCTCTGATTTCCACCAGTCTCACTGTGATAGCGCTCGTGCTCTGTTCTCTGACTTCTATGGGAGTGGATGGCTACGCCTTTAACCAAAGTTCGACGATCTAAAGATTCAGCTCTAGCTGAACCTTTGTCATTTGCTCCTTGGTCTCACGAACCCCTTCCGCTAACTTGTGGATCCGCCCCTCCACTGGTATATCTGCCAAGATGGCTAGCTCCGGGACGCTTCGACAAGTGTCACCTATCACCTGCACCAGATGTTGATTTTGCGACATCAATTCATCGTGCTACAAACGTTCCATATTTATCTTCTGTTCACTGAGGACTTGGAGCATGCGGCTCCCCCTAGCTCACAACTCTGTAATTATTCCATCCTACAAGACATATAATGTCTTGCACGAAAGGGCAAATAGATTAAAACTGAGACCTTTCAGTGTGCTAACCAAAGGCCTGTCGTCCTCATTTGATGTCACCAATGCCCCTTCCGGCAGCACTATTGTGTTCGTCATCCGCGCACGCAAAATTTGCTTTGCTGCCATGGATCTGACTGCGAGATTGGTCGAAAGAGTACCAACCTGAAGGGGGTGCACCTGTAATTCCTGCAACTGTGCTCTGAGGGCCCCCAACATAATCTGGGTCTCTTGCATGAAATCTTGGAGAGCCTCATTGGTGACATCGCACACAGTCTCGTCGATGTCATGAAGATCACCCTCGATTAGGGTGATCAAGTCAATGGACAATTTCGAGGCCTTGACCTTCTTCCGTGACATTGCTCACTCTACTGGGTGTTGGTGCTTCAACTACATTGATGCGGTTCATGGGTTCATGCTTCCTTCTTCTGTTTCTTCTTCCTCTACTTCTGTCCCTGTGAAGGCATTGTTTGGCCCTCGCCCACCTTCGTGGCTACTGCTTGTGCTGCTGCTGCTACTGCGGCCTTTTCCTACTAAGTTTCTTTTTGTGCCACGTCCTGCACGTCTGCTGATGTTGTTTCCTTCCTTCATTTTTCGACCAACTATATGATGCGCTGCTTGACATCATCTTTTTCTTTCGTGCTGCCGACTTCTTGATTTCTGCAATGTCTGGGGTGCAGCATTCCGGCGACCATGCCTCTAGGACATTGAAAATGGCGTCGTCAGTAGCTACAAAGGGTAGCTTTTTCCACTGCTTAGTCGGGTCCTTGCGCACCCTGATATATATGTTATGCATGTCTACCTTGAATCTTCAAAACTCTGCAGACTGTTGTAAACCGTGGGTGACAACCGTGACTTATGGTTGATCCACATTTAGATGTTCATCTCCATGAGCACCCAGAAGATCTTGCTATCGCATATCCTTTGAGCATCCTTCATGGCCCAGAGCAAAGCATACTTCGCGGCCTCCAGTAAATCTCTGTCAATTATGGGGAATTGACTATCCTCCTGCAATTCCCTAGCTACGAGCACTATGGAAAGAAACAACCATGCATAGTGGAATGTCTTTCCCTGTTCCTGGGCTTCATGACAATTCTCTAAAAATTCTGTGAATAGGAATTCAGACTAGTTAAACTGGACCCCCTCCATGCACTACTTAGCCAGTGCGACCATCGGCGCAGGTACCTCGTCTGCGCAACACTTGTGCATAACTTTTCCTGTGAGGATTTGGGTTGCCACATGTAATGCTTTGTCCCTAACGTTGGAGATGGCGTAGCCGATCTTCTTCTTTTCCAGCTTGTACTTCTTCTTCATGGCCTCTATGATGGCCAAATCACTACCTTTCCCTTCCGATATGGCTGCGGGGTCCTCTCCTTTGTATGGAAGTCAGGAGATGTGATGAATCAAGTCTACCGTGATGGGGATGGGATTTTCCAGCCATAAGCACCCATCATGCACCAGGGAGAGCAATTGCCTGATGACGAAAATGGTTATTGGGGCATGGTGGAAATGCAACACCCAAAGTAGGTTCAACAGCCCGACCGTTTCCACTCCACGCAACCACTTCCGCGGCTCTAATGTTGTCACAACCCCTGTGGTGTTCTGCTTCATGAGGTTTCCAGTCTCAAGGTGAGGGAACTTCTCGTGGTCAACGAGATCCCAATCTTTGAATTTCATGGTCAGCACGTGGCCCAGGTTCATGGCTTCAAACCTAATGCCATCTGGGAGGAGCAGGGTCTGGAGCGAGCTCTTGGTCTCGTCTAGGTCCTTGGGTACTTTGGCCTTCCCTTTTCGTGGGGGGACATAGGCAGGAAGTTTTGTTGCAGAGTTCGTAGGCTGAGTATCCGCCTCCATGGCTTCATCTTCTTCTTCTGCGATGATAAGCTCCTGCAAATCTTATTCTTCTTCGTCCATTTATATAGTGATAACTTCCCCTTCTCCTCCATTGATAGTTTGTTGTGCAGCGGGTTCCGCGGGGACACATGTATAGGAGCCATTGCTTGTTTGTCCTTCTTGGGTCCTGGGCTGCGTGGTGATTTTTGGATTTCTGCCACAATCCCGACACCTTATAGAACATTCCCCATAGTTAGGGCCTGCGCAGCCTCCCCAGTGGTCATTTCTGTTATGTCCATAACAACTTGAGCAATTATCATCATACTCATCTGGAAAGCTAACACTCGCAAACTCAGGGGCTCAATCAACGCTCGACTCACAACACTCAGGGCTCTGCTCAATTCGCAAATGACCAAGTGTTGTTTGCTGGGAAACCCTTTGTATTTTATAGTGCTTTTTGAATTTAAATTCAACTGTTCCCCCAAATTCTGGTTCATTAATGCTTTCTTGGTGGCAGATTTTCCCAAATCTTGCCCATAAATCATGTCTTAAATGCCTGCCGCCCACTCCATTTGGCCTCAAATCAAGCATCCCATCATGAATAGTGAATTCAACTGTCACTTTCTGACAAATACACATGGTATTGCAGCCCCTCGTTCATGGTCACGGACCTTGTGACTTTTTGTTTTTGCACGCACCTACAACCTCGTGCAGCTTCTGAGCAGAGTAGTTTATAGTCCCGCGCTTCCTTTCAACTGCTTGGAGTGCTAAGACTGTATTTCCCTCGGCTAGTCAGGTGTCCACACCACCCATGTAGAGTTCCATCATGTCCTCCGTCATGGTTCCTGGAGAATCCCCACCTTTTATTGTTACGGTCGGCATTGTGCACTTCACCATTTGTAACGCGCTACCTTGGTCACTATGCTTAGCAATATGCGGTCCAAGCCAAGTCATCAGACTAATCAATTCACGACGATAGTTCTCAAATTTGCCATCATGATCATACACACCTTGCCTTACCATCCTAGTTTTTTCTACAAGAAAGTCTTCCTTTATCTCATCCTCCAGCTTCTTGACTTTCGCGTCCACCAGAGCGCTTTTCTTTCTTAACCATACCCTTTCTTCTTCAATTTCTTGGAGTCTAAGGTTTCCATGTTGGATTTTGGCTTCCAAGGTTTCGCAAACTGTCGTCCCTACCAGTGTTGTATTAGGCTTTTCAAGTACTAGAAGGCTTACAATGTTTGTCTCATATTCCAACCTTGGCGGTGCCTGCATGGTTAGGTTCTTGCATGTGGTCCTATAAGCCCATAGAACCGCTGGTACGTGTAGGTCCCAATCAGTCTACTTCACATTGTGGACCTTGTTCAATACTTCACACACTTTGTCAAAGGCTTCCACCCGGATAACCTTTTGCATGCTTGGTCTTATCATACCTCCTGATCCTAAACAAAGGGGTTGTTTGCACCATGCCTACTCTTGTCTACCGATCATGTTTCCTACCATGTGGATGGTGTGTGTTCATGCAGGTTGTGCGCCATACACATGTACCCATCTGGAAAGGTGGGCACACGGGCTGTTTTGTATATCATACTCGACTTTCATCCACATCTAAGGCTTTCCAAATTGTATGCACATCATCCTTTTGCATTTGCGCTAGTCCTCAAAACTTCTTTGATGCGTACCAGACCATCTTGCAAGCATAGCATGCAGTACCCATTTAAGAGCATCGAAATGTTGTTGTTCCGATACTTCTCTTTCAAAGTTGTTCAAAAAGTCATCCACCTCGCTTAACCCGTCATACATAGGTAGATCTCTTACCTCTATTTCCACACAGCGCAACGACCTTGTCATCATGTTACAGTTGAGCGTGGTTACCTCGTGTAACCAGTTATTCCATCATTCTATTTCCTCATTTGAATCTGAGGTGCAGGAACTTTCGCGCTCCCACAAGAGTCTGCCATCCACTGTTGGATTCACCCAGTCCTACTCCCATGCGGTTAACTTATAGATATAGTCTAGATCATCATCGATATCGTAGTCATGCACTGGCTCTGTGTAGCACGATCCTTCCATAGGGTCTAAAGGTACCACTACGTGTAGTGACTTTTTCTCAAAAATCATCTTGTGCTTCTTTAGATTTATCACTCCATTCATGTCAGTGGCTCAATCTATTCCCAGTAGCACGAGATAGGGATTGTTGTCATCAACAATATTTATCACATCTAAATATGAAAGCACACTCGCACCTTTGATATCTACAATTATTCCCTGAAATCTTCCCATAGGTAGGATATTTTGTTGGTTCACCATTAGCAATTGAATAGGAGACAATTGCAGCGCCAGCTTGCCCATGCGCTCCCATGTCTGCTTTGGTAGGACATTCACATCTGATCTTAGATCCAAAATCACTTGATCCATTTCATATTCCCCAATCTGTGCGGTCAATCTCATCTCTCTTCTTGTTCGCGTTGTGTGCTTCTCGAGCTTCCAGACTATGCGCGGTTCTCCTGATGCGGTCCCAGCGCATCTAGTTATGAGTTCTTGCAGCCCCTTTATAGCCTTGTTGTCGTGCAACAACTTCATGCATGTCTCCAAAAATGTAGTGAGCATTGATGGGTCCATTTTTGTTTCGAGTTTGTCTTTACTTTCTGAAGTGGAGGCCTCCATGAAGCTCTTCTTAGCTTCCATGAACGTCTCCTTAGCACACTCTAAATCAAATTCTAGTTCATTTGTTGGAACCTTGCGAACCCAAGTACTTTCTTCAGGCTTCTTACCCTTGTCATCCCCCATCATAATACCACTTCGGTGCATGATATTCACATTCAGGTCTTCCTCATGCTGCTCAGACCTCATCATTTGCAGGTTTTGAGTTGGGGGAGTTTGGAGTGCTCCTTTATAGCACAACCTCACTATCAGCGTGGGACAGTCCTTCGTCTCATGATCAAACTGGGTACAATATAAGCATGATGGTCTCGTTCGGTTTGTACAATCAGGAGCATAATTCCCTGTCCCTCCGTAATTGTAACATATTTGCTGGCTGCGACCTCTTCCTGGTCCCATTCCACCTCGACCTCATCCGCGCCCCTAAAATCCAGTGCACGCCATCCTTGCATTTTGATCAAGGGCCCATGTTTCGGTCTTAACTCTGTAGGTAGGAGTCTGATCCATCATCAGTTCATAACTTCTACAGGTACGCTCATTGTGGCTTACTGACCTGCATAAATTATAGAACAACTGCTGGGAATTCTGCATATACTTCTGTAATAGATGGAAATTATCTGTAGCATGCTTCCCTCCTATCTGACAAATCGCGCACCATAATGCAGGTGCTGTGCTCGGTCCTGCTTGTGCCTTCAGTCTCAATGGCATTAGTCCTCCCCCCACCAGGGAGTTCATGAAGACTGGACAATGGTCCTTGTCATGTCCCTGGCCTTTGCAATTTACGCACCATACCTCCTCATGCGCTTCTGGGTGAGTTGTCCTGTCTTGTTTCAAACTCTGCATCTCAAGGCACAAGTTTTTCAATTGCGTGTGGCTCTTTTGAACTCTTAGGTTAGGATCTTGTATCGGGGTCTCGTGCAGTCTCATTGCGATCTCCAAGGCCTCAACCTGAGTGGTTAGCTTCCGCTGTGACAACACGTTCCTTAGATGTGGTGTTAGCAATGCTACGAACCATGCGCGGTGTTTCCCATTTGTCAAGGTCATATTGGCTTCACGAATTATACACTTCAGTCTCTGATCTAGCTCCCAAGGGGTCCTGCCTAGAAGCATTGCGATTTCCTTAAATCCAATGATCGATTGTGTCTTTGATTTTGACCTGCTAAATTCCTTGTTTAGCATAGCTTGGATGTCTGTGATCCCTACGTTCAGATTTTCATTAGAATTCTTAATGTACCATGTCAGTGTGTGATCCTACAGAGCACTGACCAGCGTTGATTTATTTATATTGTCATCCGCGACTCCCTGCGCTTCCCATACAACCCTTACCATGAACCAAAACTAGTCTGGATCTTCATTCCCTACTCCTTTGAACACCAACAACTTTATTGCGCTTGCCATATTGAATTGTGGTGGTGGCGGAGGTGGTGTGGGTGAAGATGGTGAAACTGGTGGTGGTGTAGGTGGAAGTGGCATGTGTGGAATTCACTGCTTTATCAAACTAATCACACTTCTTGGTGAAACCTTCGTGAGCTCTTCTTCACTTTCTCGTGGAGGTGAATTCAAGGGGCTAGTTTCTAGTTCTGCGCTACCTTCATTTTTGTAGATCCTCTCACTTCACATAGCCCCAAACATCAATTTATTCGCATAACCCACTTTTCACATAGTAGCATTTTAATGCAAGTGTTCAAAGATTTAGCGTACTTACCTCGTGGTCCTTTGAGGAAGCGTCGTTTCTCCTCGCTATAGCTGACCGAAGTATCTACCACGAACTTGGTGATAAACCCTCCTATAATTTGATCGAGCTAGTGATCCACAGAGGGCACGATCTTATCTTCCGATGCTTCCAGTCTGCACACTAGCTCTGGAGTCCACATAATGGATTTGTCGAGCCTACACCTTCCTTGACTGTCTCCTAGATTCGTGATCCACTCGTACAACTCAGAGGGGAAGGATGCAAGGAAAATTTCATGGATTTCCATATATAAGTAGCAATCTAACCACTCTTCCTTCGATAATCGCAGATTCTTGTTTTCCTATGCTGCGAACTCGTGAATATTTTTTTCCAACCACTCTTCAATGCCTTTCTTTGTTAGATTCTAGTGATACGACATCAGACATCTCTATGCATATCTCAGTCCTGATAATGGAACCATTTGTTGGCTTATTGGGGCCTAACCTAGGTTCAGAGTTAAGTTAGACAAACAAATCCCAGTACTATTGACCCTTTCGGCAACAGTCTGCGGAGCGCGGACTGAGGTCTCACCTGAAGTAGTATGGGAGGGTGCTAGAACCAAGTTTCTGCACCCTGGAGATGTTTGATAAGTTCAAGTGGTTCGTGGCTTGACCCTATGTGTAGGTTCCTTTGCGCACTTTCCCGTACCTCACAGCCTGATATACTACCCTCATGCAACCCTACTCAGGGGCTAAACATCACACTTTTGTGTTATTACCCAAGACCTTACTGGTATTCCAATGTTAGTTGATTATCTTAGCCTACTTGCATGCTTGATTATATTTTATTTTTTACCAAGTTCCATACTGAGCTAAAAGCCCCTGGGGTGAATTTTTGTTGTTGTTGTTGATATTAGTGTAGTTTTTTTTGCATTTACAATCTCTAAAGTTGGTAGAGTTATGGTAGAGTTATAGGCAGTTCTTCTTGTCTTTGCTATGGAGATATTCTAGCTTTACTATGGAGATATTATTTTGAAAATAGACTTTGTTACAATATCATAGCCAATACTATGGCTTATCAATACCACATGCCCAAAAACTCATCTCACATGATATTTATGTATATAGTAATTTTTTTAATTAGTTAATTTAGTTAAAAGTGCAAAAATAACACAACTATTATAGAGATAAATCTCACTCTTTAATTTATAATTATTTCTAAAAAATTATTTAGAATATTTTATAAAAATAAAATTCTTATGATTGAATTAATATTATTTATAACTAATTAAAATTTTAAAAATATTATTTTAAAATAAACAATATAATGCATTTATTTAAAAAACACACCTATCAATTTAAAAATAAAAAATGATAAATAGAGAAGTACATGGAATTGAATTGTACTTGATAAAAAGTATTATGCTTTTTTGCCTTGAAAGTTATGGAAATTCCGGCTATATTTTGAAAAAATCATGAGGGTTTTTGTAAATCCAAGTAAAAATTGTCAAAATTCATAATTTTAGGTGTTTTAGAAGTTTTTCATGGTGCTGAATCTGTTACCATCAAAAACACGATTCAAGCACTACATCTACACGATTATTTTGAAATGTTTTTGCCTGATTTCAACTACTTGAATTCCTTGGCCTCCATAAACGGCTACCATAAAAACAAACATATGACACAGCTGCTTTTGTACGCTAAGAGTTTGGCAAATAAAAGTGTATTAATCAATTCACCACGGGGTGTCACGTTTTTCTCCCCTCGATGTACCAAACATTACATTACTTGTACACATACTCTATAAATCATGGACAACTCCCTTCCTCTCTGTTATGGTGGTGGACATTATTGGTCGTCAGTGTCCACACTATTACACACCATTTTTATTGATGGCTAAGCTCAGCAGGGATTAGGTCATCGAATTGAAGAAAGTTAGTTGCTCGCTAAATTACTTGGAGTCGCTCGCTCGCGCACATCATGTGGAGGGCGAATAATTTGTTTCGCAATTTAATGCGTGTGTAATAACAAGGCATTTCAGAAACTAATCACTGCCCTTAAAAGTCTAAGTGGCACAACAATCAATTTGAAAGATGCAGCTGAAGTTTTCAAATTTCTTTTACAATCAATCCATGTGTAATTACAAGGCATTTCACAAACTAATCACTGCCCTTAAAAGTCTAAGTGGGACAACAATCAATTCGAAAGATGCAGCCGAAGTTTTCAAATTTCTTTTACATTCAATGCATGTGTAATTACAAGGCATCCCAGAAACTAATCACTGCCCTTATTGCTATGTAATAGTGTGGACACCGACGGGGCCAATAATGTCTACCATGGCAGAGAGGGAGGGAGTTATCCATAATTTAGAGTATGTGTACAAGTGGCGTAGTGTTTGGTACATTGATAGGAGAAAAACGTGACACCTCGTAGTGAATTGATTAATACACTTTTATAGAGTTGTGAGTTGTTAGGGAGGTGACAGAATTTTTTGGATGGACAAAATTACGAAAAAAATTAAAAAATCTTGCAAAGGCAATGTTTGAATCATGTTTTTGATAGTGGTAATGAATTCAGTAACATAAGAAACTTCTCTAACACCTAAAATCTTGAAATTTGACCGCTGTAATTTAGTTTTACCACATTTTATCAAAATATAACCGAAATTTTCATAATCCAAACTCTTAGCCGTTGTGTCATATGTTTGTTTTTATCAAGCTACAATTCAGTTCCATGCACTTAAGCTGTTTTTTTTAAGTGTACAATTCAATTCTGTATATTATTTATCATTTTTAAATTAATAGGTGCTATTTTTAATCAACACATTATATTGTTTATTTTGAAATAAGATTTTTAGAATTAAAAATTAGTTATAATAATTATTAATTAATATAGAATTTTTAATTTTTATGAATTTAGAATATTTTTAATAGTATTTACAAATTAAAGGTTGAGATTTATTTTTATAGTGATTATGTCATTTTTACACTTTTAATTAAATTGATTAATTAAAAAAAGGGCATATGCACAAGTGTCATGTAAAATGAGTTTTTTGGACCTGTGGTATTGATAAGCCATAGTATTGTTTATGATATTGTAAGAAAGACTAATTCCAAAATAATATTTCCATAGTAAAGACAAGAAGAACCACCTATAACTCTACCAACTTTAGAGATTGTAAATGCAAAAAAAGCTACACTAATTTCAACAA
>APFE030223830.1:214467-249655 GCA_000404065.3 Pinus taeda | reverse complement strand
AATCACATTCATGTATATAATAGATAGCTGGCTAAATGAATAAACGAATCAGTTTTCTGGAGTTACTCCTGGCCTGACATCTACGGTAGTTCCTTTTTTTTTTTTTTTATAGAAGTAAATTGTTCCATATACAAAATCTTGGCGGCCTCAACTTGGCCATTTGAGAAGCCAAGTCTCTTGGCCACCTTAGTCTGTTATAAGCCATCCAGTAGTAAAATTCTACAAGTCTTTCAACCCAAGCTAGATACACTTCACAACTAGCTACATAATTTAAGGTCTGAACTAACATACAAAGACAAGAAGTTAAGGCTATCCGCTAAACAGGCTGGTAAAACTTGGAAAGTAAAAAGTTATTCCTTACTATCATCTTGTTTGGAGTCCACGATAGCCGGCACTACAACAGAGTCACCCGACACTGGTGCTAGCTCCATCATTCGTTGCTAGATCCTATCCAGCTTGCTATCCTACAAAAACATTATCATTTGCAGATTCTTCATTTCCTCTTTCAGGTTGGGCATGCCTTGGGTGATTTCCGCCATCTCCCCTACCACCTGTTCTAGAGCTCTGGCCAACAAGTGTTTCATGACCCAATAAATGTGCAGGGTTTGTTTGAATAAAGTCATCCTGCCCTTGGTATGCCTTGGGTCGGGTACAAGGTCCCCCCATTCTTCCATTTCCAGCTCTGAGTCTTCCTCTATGATATTGTCCTCGATTTCCTGGATTAGCTTATGAAGGTAAGCATCTGTTCCATCTTTGTATGCTCTTGCTGCCTCATTGATTGCCACCTCGATGTGTTTCCTACCCTTTCTGGGCCCTACATTCTCTGAAGTGGTAGGTTCATTTTTTACTGTCTGGCTCTGGCGCCCTCGACCCCTTCGGCCCCTGCCTCTGCCTAGGCAAGCCATCTCTGCGTTTTCAGACTCCCAAAAGTTCCCCAACGTTTGTGCTGCCCTGCTCCCGTCTTCCCTTGTTAGTGTTCTATGCTCTCTCCCTATTCTTGCCATCCTCATGGATCCCTTCCCACATATCCCATGTCCCATCCATCTGCTGCTTTCGTTCTTGTCAACCTCTCTCCTCATAATCACGCCACTTCTCTCCATCGATGCTCCCGCGTTCATGCACGACGCCACCACGCTCTGCTGTTCAAGCATGAGGACAGTTGTTGGCCGTCCTTGACCTCCTCTCTTCTTGTTTGTCTTAATGCCCATGCCCTCCCACTTTGTCACCCTGATCGGGGGAATTCAACATACAAATTTTAACTTGGTAAAAAACTAAAAATAAATTAAAAAAATATATTAATATAAGAGGGGCAAAATTATAAAAAAAATATATTAATAATAATAGGTTTAACTATAAATTATATAGTTAAATTTAAACTATAAAATTAGGATAATCTTATTAAAAGTTTGAGGAAATCTATTATAGAATGCAAGAATACCAATTTAGATCCATTTTGACTCCGCACTTGATTTTTCAAGGTGATTGATAGATCCAGACTTAAGATGTATCTAGGTTGGTTTAACAAATTTTAGCTTACTTTATATAAAAAAGATATTATCCTTTGTTTTTCCTTTATATTATAATATTTTTGTTTTGAGTGTTAGTGATAGTAATGATATAAAATATTGTGTAAGCTAAGAGATCCAATGTTCAAATCCCCTATAAGTAATTTGGTGTAGAGAGAAAAAATTAAGTTATAAATAATAAAAATATAATACTAACAACTTAAATCAAACATATATATACAAACACGCCCCAATTATCAATTCGTTTTGATACAAAATAAATAAAAATACTATAATATTTTTAATTTTTCCATGAAAACAAAATATGTTTCTAAACCTTTCAAATCAAAAACTTTGTATGCAATTTTGGTATAATCAATTACATAAATATAAACGCAAATTTAATGACACTCTAACCTATGGTTTGTAACGATTTTCTTAACAGAAAATATGCATGAATACTTCAATATCTATTCTAATTCTCTCCAATCACAGTGTCCCTCGACATCTATGATTGTGCAAGATCCCTTTCTTGAGGTCACGTAGGAGAAAAGAAAAATTGTACATCCAATGTTCGTCGCTTTCCATGTAAAATAACAAAGGTCGAGGATAAGGGTATACTTTATGGACTATGATTTAAATAGTACACTTAACCAGCGAGAAAAGTAGTGGCTTCTAGAAGGTAGTACGTCGTGGTATATTCTTAAAAGGAAAAATAATATTTTTTATTCTATGACGGTCGTAGAAATCCTTCAACAATATTATTTCGGTCATAAACGTTGAAAGTCACACCACAAAAATGATTTAATTTCTTTTATGGATTACCAAGTCAACCTACTTCAATTTGTTTGAAAAGAAAACCAGCGGCCATGACGAGCAAATTGATTCCACGCATCGTTATTGATTACGAATATTCTTGCGACGAACGTACAAGTTTTCTTATCTTCACGCTTAACCCGCTGGTGATCCCTGGGTCCTTTAAATCCGAAGCGCAGCAAATCGCAGCCAACACCAGGCGTCATGGAAATCACAACTCGAATTCTGCTCAGAGATTTCTGATTTGCGTGCTCTGCAAACATTTTCTGTTATTTGAGTTTGCAAAAGAGTTCCCTTAGGTTTTTGTGAAAGTAATAAGCAAGGATTTGAGTTTAAGATTGTGTTTTGCGGCCAGATTTTGACTCTGGTAATGGCGATTCCGAAGACTGCACCAGCTGACCCAAAGTGGATGGAAATCGCCCCTCGGCAAAGGGTATATTTAGGAAAACGGCGGCCTTTCCGGAAAACGCTGCTGCCAATAGCAGAAGAGCGTAGTCTAAGCAACAGCGAGCTCATGGATGGCCTGCGCTCGGCTTTTCCTGCGATATGTGGCTTCAAAGATGAAGGCGATAATGGAAGATTTGCGTCCTGAGAGTCTTGAAGTTTTTCTCTGTTACTGAAATCATCAATTTCTGTTTTTACTTGAAGAAATCAAGCCCGTAACAGTTCTGATAGTTCTCAGATTTGCATAGTCTTGTTTAGAATTAGAAGACGAAATTAATAGAGATCAAACTTCCCCACCTATTAGCCACATCCATGTCCATACCCATACGCCACATCCACTACCGAAATCCATACCCATTCGCCACATCCACTACCGAAATCTTCTTACAGTTTTGCTCTGCAGATCTGAATTGAAATGCGATTTAGACACGAAATCGTATCATGTAACGAAAATATAAATATTTTTCAGCTTTCATATGCTCTGCCCGGTGAAATCTTCCTTTCTTTGTAACAAAATTTGGTTACAATGCTTAATTTAATTTCATAGAAAGTTCGATGTGTAATTTTTTTTTTTTTATGTGTTGCTTTCTATCAACGGACATTGCATAAATAACAAATTTTCATCTGATGTCGTCTGGACTTTATGTAAATCAAAATGTTCACTCTGGATATAATTGCTGGAGCTATTTCTTCAAACATATACATTATATTTTAGTTAAATATTGTTGACTGAATGTTTATAAAAGAGCAAAGAATATAATATGTAAAGATGTTAAGGAAAATGCAAAGAGATATCTTAAGAAATAAAACATCTAAAAGAGGAAAATTATTAAGAAGCAATGGCAGATGGGAAGTGAACGAGTTTGAGGAGATGCAGGTTTCATTAAGACATATTGTTATGGAGAAGTATTTTTAATAGTTAAGGTTATATAGAAATGCAAGATGGGTGTAAGATTTATGTTACGATTAAGTTTATGATGTTTTATAGGTTTATCTTCTAAGCTTGAAAGTTGGTCATGAAAATTCTTTTTACTAGTGTTAAAGAGTAGAAGTGTGAGTTAATTAACTTGGTGCATGTTGGTATAGGCAATTAACCCCTAGGAATTCATTAATGAAGGTTGAACATCTTTTGGAGGAAGATGACTATAAGATTTTATGGTCTTCATAAGCCATGAGTGTTTTGATAAAACCAAGTGAAACTCTGAAGAGACATACGAACTTTTCTCTAATCTCATAGTAAGGAAAGCATTAGAATATCAAGTGGTCTTTAGTCCCAAGATTTAAGCTAGTGATTTGACAAATAGGGTGCTCCCAAGGAATATAGTGATATGTCTCAATGCAAATATGGTGGGAGCAAGCTTTATGTGAGGCAAGATGGATCCTCTATTTGTTGTCAGTGTGTGTTGTCATTGCCAAGATCAAGTAACAAAAGGCTAAAGAATATCGATGGAACAAATATTTGTTGTTTCCACTGAGTGCCCACATGGAACAAAATTTGGTGGTTGATGGAATAGAATTTGGCATTTCCATTATGTGCCTGGAACAAAATTTGGTGTTTCCCAGGTGGGCCCCGATATAAAGACAAATAGGGCATGATATTAGTCTACAAGTCAAGGCGTGGTGTGATATATGAAATAAAAAATCCTTTATAACTAAAATTAGTTGCTTTTTTGAAAAAACAATGTCCTCTAATCTTGCTAGCTAATTAATGATTAAACCATGATTAGTTGCATTGGACTTGTTTAGTGAGATTAAGTATGCGAGACATAGGATCATGCACGCTAATCCATGATTGACTATGATTGAACCATGATCGGTAGTACCTGATAGGTTTAAGAAAAGCTTAAGTATACTAGGGTGCTAGAGGATAGGGCACTAGATGGAATAGAGAAAAATGTTAAGATGGTATGATGTGGCAAAGAGGTGATGTGGCACTTCCAAGCGGATGATAGGTGGCATATCGAATGACATGGCAACTATAGTGAGTGACATGTGGTAGGCGGAATGAAGTTTGACCAACTGATTTGATGAATGGAAAGTGACATGTGGTAGGTACATGTCAACACCTTGACACGTGGCAGGCTCTGCTTGATGTTAATTTTTCAATGTTCTTTGTTGCAACAATCACTTATAACAATTCTTCTTCTAATAGAAATCAATTTTACAATATAGTTCCAATCTTCCAATATCACTAAGAAATTGTAAATAGAACAATAAACCAAATGCACAATAGAAGACAACCAAGAACAATAAAGACAAAGAGATTTGGTCAAAGACTAGGGAAAAACCCCACAAGAGGGATAACCCTTTCCAAATTCTTCTTCTATTATATTTCCATTAAATTTTCAATAGAGAGATACATAGTCCAAATTCATCCAACATATAGTTAAAGGTCAAACCCTTGACCAACCAAATTAACCAACCAATATCTAGTCAAATATGAGCATGAAAGTCAAATCTATTCAAACTTCAAATTTGTAATTCTTAATCAAAGTCAACAGTATTAAATGCAGCCTTAACTAGCCCTAGTCAACAGTCAAATCAACCTCCAAAGAGCTCGGTCAACCAGTCAAAATATGTGGCCTTCTTCCCTCAGTCAAATCCTATCGAAGTATCCCCCAAACTCTTAGTCAAAGTAAAGAGAAATCTGTGGTCAAACCGTAATAGGCCTGTAGTCAAACCCTATACAACTTTGTGGTCAATGAAAATCAACATGCCTAGAAAATTTTGGTCCAAATATTTGCCAATCAACTCGGCCTCCCAAAACAAGTCAAAATCCAAGTCAAATGAAGTCAAACTTTCCCAAGTCAACGCCGGTCAAAACAATCCCAAACAAAAAGTCAACGCAGTGAAATCAAATTGCCTCTCTCTCCTTCGCACATGTGAACTTGAACCTGTAATTTCAAAGGATATTGAACCAAATGAAGATGAATGGATGAGTGATGTGATGCCTCCAAATGATGTCAAGCAACTTGTATTTATATGTGGTCTTTGGGGTCGAATTTCCTCCTTTAGGCTGACTTGTACTTTTTGTGTAAACATGGTTCCACATTAAAAATAACATTTTTCCTTGTGCAAATTAAATTCTTCCAAGGGCTAATTGGGGGTTCTTAGGGTAAGGAGCGGTTTCCCATGGAGGGAATTTCTCCCTGAGCTACCAAATTTCAATACTCCCTCTTAGCTAGGGAGGAATTATCAACCACATCATAAGTCTCATCTCAAATGTCTCATCATCATCATTATTGAATTATATCATGTGTCATTTATGCTCATCTCTGCTCACCTTTTCTCATCTGCTGAAAATTCTTGATCTAAAGAAGAAGAATCATCATAGGGGATATCAATTTACCATGAAGGTAAATATATGCCGACCCTATATTAAAGACAATAGGGGAGATAAATTTTCCATAAATGAAACATATATGATGACCCCATGCCCAACTAGCTGATAAGAAAACTCCATCCAGATATTAGGTGAGATCAATTTACCACAAGGGTAAAGATTTTTCGGTCGTATGTCACACAAATTGATCTTAAATACCAAGTGGTTGAACACAAAACCTAATCGGGCCGGAGGGTGTTAAGAGAATTGATCCCATGACCTCACAATAGTAGAGGTGAATTAATGATGGGGACTCGACAAATTGAGGTAACCTTTATGGCTACAAATAATGTGGTTCATGGACCCTGAAAATCAGTGATCGCTATGTCCAAAAAATATTTGCACTAGGAAAATCCATCCATATGTATCACTTCTCGCTAGCTTAACCACAGAGCTTGACCCTAAGGGTGTCAAGAGAATTGAACCCATGACCTCTAAATAGTAAAGGTGATTTAATGATAGGGACTCAACCAACTAAAATAAAACACATTATTAATCTAATTACTTTGAAATTAATGTACATCACACATCTAGTTACATCAAATCATAAATCAACATCTACACTAACATCAATGCATCTAGTGCAAGCAACGAAATAGGATTAGACATCAACAACTATACTGAAATCAATGCATCCAGTGTGTAATTGCCTCCCTCCTAATCCCCAATAAAACAATGGTTAGGAGGAAGACAATTACTATGTTGTCGCAAGATCCAAAGTGCCGTTATGGAATTGGGGTCTCAAAATTTCAATGTTTTCGACTCACTTAAAGCCTGAGTTTGACACCGTTATTATGTTCATCTCGTCAAGATGATTCCAACGATATAAAATTTTGCTTCAATCTGGCCTCTTTATCAAAAGACATGACCATTACAATGTAGTGAATTAAAGGAGGCCACATCACAGTCTTGGCCATGTGGCCATAGCCCTTTGCTAACCCCATGCCACGTGGCAATTAATTTTTAGTTGCCAACTTGTTCATAGCTTTGGGTCCCACACCCCGCACTATGCAATAAAATGCAAAACTATATGCATATAAATATGCAGTTGTCTATAATGAGACTTTTTGAAAGCTTTTCCGGCGGATTTTTCCGGTCAAAATCTGGCAGCAATTTATTGGAATCCCAAGTTTGATAGCTAGTTTCTGCACAATCAAAGGGTCCCAAGGGTTTTTCAGGTTGCTGAATCCAAATATGCAGTTAAAAAACCATTTTAACTGCTAAAAATCAAGATTTAAGCTCATTTCTTCCGTCGGATTCCGTCACCAGAATATCCAAAAAGTCGCATTATAGACAACTCCTATAAATATATGGTTTCTCTAACTAATGCAACATACCGTTAAATGCTGGAAATATTTCTCATCTCCTGGGCCCGCTATCCGAAAAACACAATTATGCACGCTTGAAAATCGCTCCGGGGTTGATCCTCCAAGTTGACCTACTATGGGTCCACTTTATACTTCTGGGGAGTTACCCTTTTGACATACCTACTCTCATGGGCCCTTTCCCCGATACTATCAATGTATTTTGATTGGTTCTCACCGACGTCAAGCTGATCGTTGCGCCAACTCAGTCCAACCTTTGTCATCCTGAATCTTCCATTTTATGTGGTTTTTTGTAGACTTCCGGGATGCAACCCCTCTGGGCATATGTCATCTCAAGCCCTCGCCCAACCATTGATCACCTCTATCACTCAATCTTGGTAGTGTGTTCCATTGGCATTGCATTGGCAGGGCTGTGTGGTCTTATGGCTAGCATTCGGCCTTAAAGCCAATCCTTACTTAGCTTAATAAAATTCCACTCTGACCATAGAAAGGTTAAGGTTAAGGGAATGAAATAAGGCTTCTGCCTAATCCATTTGCAAAGGATTTACGCCCATCACTGGGCCATGGTTATTCTAACCGAAACTTTTTCCATTGATGAAATATATCTGCGGAGAATCCCGTGGTTTTTTGAGGGATGTGCCCCTTTCCCTATACATAATGCATAGTTGGATTGAGTGTGTTTTCACTACATAGCATTGAACCTGCTAGTTTTATAAGAGACTCTCCCACTTGAGTTATCACCACATCGGGTTGAAAGAAGTGTTGTAGTACTCTTTACCATAACTCCAAAATCATATTATCTTTTGGAGTTATGTGATTGGCATAAAATTGGAACCAATGGGTATCTTTATGTAGATTACTCAATAAGTTTGGGGAAATTTGAAACTAGAATGCTCTTTATATACCCTTGGAAGATCTTCTCAAAATATGTAAGGGGATTATGGTTGAAAGATAAAGAAATAAAAATTACATAGATTATTTATTATAAATTAAATTGTGATTAATGTAAGAATATTATGATATTAATTATATTTCAAAATTATTAAAATTAAATTATATATTATTGGAGAGTAAAGTATTTAGAATTATAGTTATATTAATTGGTTTACAATTATCTTATATATATCTATAATATATATATATATAATATATATATATATATAATATATATATATATATATATATATATATATATATATATATATATATATATATATATATAATGTCGTACATGGACCCTAGAGATTGATGACCACTATGTCCATGGAATATTTGTACTCGACAGATCGACTTGAAGGGATCAATTCCTACTAGGTCAACAAAAAGATTGACCCCAAGGGTGTCAAGAGAATTGAACCTGTGACCTCTCAATAGAAAAGGTGCTTTAACGATGGGGTATCGACAAATTGAGCTAACATTTAGGGCTAGAAAACATGTGGTTTGTGGACCCAAAAGATCAGTGATCTCTATGTTCACAGAATATTTGCGCCAGGAAAATCCACCCAAAAGGATCTCTTCTCATCGACCCAACCATTGAGCCTGACCCTGAGAGTGTCAAGAGAATTGAGCCCATGACCTCTAAATAGCAAAGGTTCTTTAATGATAGGGACGTGACCAACTAAAATCAAAACACATTATTAATCTAATTACTTTGAAATTAATGTACATCACACATCTAGTTACATAAAATCATAAATCAACATGTACACTAAAATTAATGCATCTAGTGCAAGCAATCAAATAGGATTAGAAATAAGAATATACACTGAAATCAATGGATATAGTGCAAGTAGTAAAATAGGATTAGAAATCAACATATACTCTAAAATCAATGCATCTAATGCAACCAATCAAATAGGATTAGAAATCAACATCTACACTGAAATCAATTCATCTAATGCAAGCAACCAAATAGGATTAGAAATCAACAACTATGTTGAAATCAATGCATCCAATGCGTAACAACCTCCCTCCTAATCCCCTACAAAACATAGGTTGGAGGAAGGAAATTACTATTTTGAGCCAAGATCCAAGGTGTCGTTATGGAAACGGGGTCTAAAAATTTTCAACTCACTTAAATCCTGAGTTTGACATACTTATTGTGTTCATTGCGTTGAGACGATTCTAGTGATATTAAATTTTGCTTCAATTTGACCTCTGAATCAAAAGATGTGACCATTACAATCCAGTGAATTAGAGGAGGCCACATCACAGTCTTGGCCACATGGCATCCATGTGGCCATACCCCCTTGTTAACCCCCTAGTGCCACATGGCAATTAATTTTTATTTGTCGACATGTTCATGGGTTTGGGTCCCACACTTCGAGCTATGCAATAAAATGCAAACCTATATGCATATAAATATATGTATATAAATATATGGTTTCTCTGACTAATGTGACAAAGTGTTAACTATTCGAAATATTTGTCATCTCCTGGGACCACTACTCGATAAACACAATTATGTGTGCTTGACGATCGCTTCGGGGTTGACCCTCTGGGATGACCTATTGTGGGTCCACTCATCTACACCAATGGCTTGGATGTCAGGTTCATGTATTTTCCATGCCGGCCTGGGCTTATGTCACCCTGCTCAATTTGTTTTGTGCTCCTCTCTATACTCTAAGGGAGTTATTCTTTGGACATACCTGCTCTGGCAGGCCCTTTCCCTAGTACTATTAATGCCTTTTCACTAGCGTCAAGATGACGGCTGCACCAACTCAACCCAACCTTTCTCATCTTGACTTTTCCATTTTACATGGCTTTCTACACACTTCCAGGATGCAACCCTATGTGCTTACGTCATCTCAGGTCCTCGCCCAACCACTGATTACATCCATCGCTCAATCATGGTAGCTTGTTCCACAGGCATTGCATCCACTGGGTTATGTAGTCTTATGGCTAGCATTTTGCCTTGAATCCAACAGGTTGCATGTGAGGAGGAAAATAATGGAAAATGAAGAAAATAGAGGCCTCATTCATAAAAAGGCTTATGAGGATTAGTTGGTAACCTTTTGTCAGTTGAGTTTTGGAACTCTCCCATTATTCTCTCTCTCTCTCATACTCTTAGACACGTAGAGTTTTCTTGGAACATTTTGGCATTAGAGCAAGAAAGGCAAAGAAGGAAAGAGGAAGCAAAGATCAAGTAGAGAAAGGAAGGATCAAGCAGCTACAACATGCTTTATTATAGGTATCAACTTGCATGTCTATTTTCGTTGCTAGATTTTCCATGCATGGCATTGCATGTGGTTCTTTTCTATCATGGTATGGGTTTTGCTAGGTGTAACAGTGTTTTCAGCCTAGCCTTTTCATTTCCGGATAGCCATGGTATGATGGGGTTCTCATTTTTTGGTTGAGCTGGATTTCCAAATGGATTCGAAGTTGTGTGAGGTGGATTTGCGAAATAATAGAACACATGGCTTAGTAACCCCTGATTCAGATTGTGGGTTGCACTAAAGCTGAATTTTTTTGCCTCAGATGGCCTAGGAATCCTTACTAGTGAGTGGAAGGTGTTGGCTTATTGGGGCCTGACCTAGGTTTAGAGTTAAGTTAGCCAAACAAATCCTGGTACTACTAGCCCTTTCGGCAACAGTTCTCGAAGCGCGGATTGAGGTCTCACCCAAAGTAGTATGGGAGGGTGCTAGAACTAGGTTTCCACACCCTGGAGATGTCTGATGAGTTCAAGTGGTCCATGGCTTGACCCTGCGTGCAAGTTGCTTTGCACACTTTCCCGTACCTCGCAGCCTGATATACTGCCCTCGCACAACCCTACTCAGGGGCTAAACGTTGTGCCTCTGTGTTATTACCCAAGACCTTACTAGTATTCCAATGTTAGTTGATTATCTTAGCCTACTTGCATGCTTTAAGTTATACTTAACAACATAAACCATTCACACAAGTGCGCACAATAAATAAACAATATTTTTGCAAATCATATCAAACATGCATTAAACCAAGAACAGATACATAAAATTATGACAAAACTTCTCTTTCTTAATTCCTTCCTTGGTTACAGACTCGACTCTCCCTATGCACTCAGCTGCAGGGGTCTGCGCACTCAGCTAAAGACTACTAGGCCTCTGCGCACTCAACTGCAGAGCCTTCTCCTACTCTACGACCCAAATACACACTTCCACTTAATCACTTAGACTTTCCTATTTCTTCTCTATCATTATCTATCTTCTTTTACACTCAGAGCCTCGCTCTATTTATACAATCCCATGGTCTACGGTTGATCTGAAATGGGGCTCTAAAAGCTTCTTGTCAGCTTACAAGAACCTCTCCCACTCCAAAGCTTATATATATTCCCAGATCTATGCTTATGATTGATAATTTGCAGAAATAAGCACTTAAAATAGGTGTATGCTTGTGTTTGCCTTTAACTACTTAATTGCCTTAAGTTTATTTACTTAAACTGATATATAAACACACATAACAGTAAATGCAGCAAATAAACAAACCATAAAGACAACAAATTTAATTAGGAGTTCACCCTGATATCTTGGGCTACGTCTCCATGATCTCTAGCCAACTCAACTAGGCTCTTTGGGATTATGGTAAACTTCTTTTACAAGTTCCACACTCAACTCCATTGGTTTACAATTGAACCTATGGGTTTAGAATACCATCTTATCCCACTGGCTGTCCATACTCTATAGACAAATCTAGGCTTCTCTGGATCAGATTCCTTCAATCAGTGCTCTAGGCTATCTTGCGCTCCTGGCTTGCACCAACTCCCCTAGAATTCTTTTGTTGTCTCTAGAATTCCTTCTTCTATCTTCAACGCACATCGCACATCAGCAATAGCTTGATCATTTGATCTCTTTGCTGTTTTGCAACTTCGTTACAACCCATGGCTCTTAGAAGTCTGTGTTGAGCTCTCTGGCTTTACGGCTCTAGCTCTCTAGCTAACTGGCTCTGGCTCTCAGCTCTTTGGCCCTCTAGCTCTGGCTCTCACAGCTATATGTCTCTGTCCATCTAGCTCTACCTCCAACCTCCAGTGGCTTTGCCTCTGCTCGGCCCTCTGGCTCTAAACCCCTCAGGCTTTCTGGCTCTCGGTGTTCAAGTTCTCAGGCTTTCTGGCTCTCGGTGTTCAAGTTATCAGGCTTTCTGTCCCTTCCTAATCCTAAGGAATCATCCCTGGGCAAATTGCCCCCAACCTCTGGTGGCTCTATGCCTCTATTAACTCTGCAGCTATGGGATGTTACAGCGTGAGCTCTCTGGAGAGAGAACTTCCCTGAAGGGAGCCTGTTGTGAGCTCCTCAAAGGGAGACTTTCTTCTTCACTTGGCTCTCTGGCCTTTTAGGAATCCTTCGACTTTGCGGCTTCCATTTCTATTCCTCTCTGTGTAATCATTCCTCTGCGGCTTTACGACTTCTTCTGCTCCTTGTCTCTTCAACTAGCCCTCTGGCTTTGTGGCTTTGTGGCTTTGCGTCTGGCCCTCTGGCTCTCTGGCTCTGTGGTGTTGCGTCTAGCCCTCTGGCTCTCTGGCTCTCTAGCTCTGCGCGTTACATAACGCATTCCTGTTACAAACGCATTATTGTTTCAAAATGCATCATTTGTTACAAAACGCCCACTTACAACGTGGCACAATGATTTTACACAGGTGGCCTTTCCTCGGACGAAATCTCGAAAATGACCATAATAACCAATACACAGGAAATATATGGAAAAATAGATTAATCCAGATCTCAAAGAATAATAAACTCGACACTATAATGTCGTCATGTCCGCCCATTGCAATCGCATGTCACATGGTGCATTGGCCCCTTTGCATTATCGTGATCCAATTTACCGATCTCTGACCACTCCGATTGACACCTCATCGACTATCGACACTATCACTATAACGCTTTTCAGCAGTCGCTGCTTCCACGGTCCGCAACCCTTAAGCTCCCCCAATCACTGATCTCCGATCGGATCCTGACCGTTGATTCATTTTCCGATTCGATGGTTCAAAGTGCTCATTGCCAGCGGCCTATCGCATATCGCAATGCGCAATGACATGGGTCTTGGTGCTATGCTTCTCCGATTGTCGATATCGTCGCATCACATATCGCAATCGCAATGGCCTGAGAGTCTATACCACTTTCCAATGGATTGTGCTGATCCGATATATATCGTCAATCCGACTCATCACAATCGAAAGTTGCTCTGCCCGGGGTTCCGATATTGCATGAAGGCCTTCCTCCGATGTGATTTATTGTTGATCACAATCGGGGATCCTTAAAGCCTGCAATTAAGTCCTCCTTTGGCATTTTCTGATGTGATTTCCTTAGAGGGCCTTAAGTCCAATTTTATAAGGAAATGCCTCCTTTTTAAAGGACATTGGGCCAACTTCTTTTCGCAATAACTCCTTCATCCGAAGTCCGTTTTGGTCCATTCAAATTGCATTCGATTCAGATTGAAGATATCTATGCAATGAGACTATTTTCAGGAGCATCATTTGACTTTCACTTTTGAGCATTTAGAAAGTCCTTGAGGATCATTTTCTGATCACGTCTCCCCACTGGGAATCTTTTGTACCCCAAAACACTGATATACTAATCTCAACAGTATATGAGAGTAACAACACCCTCTTCTTTTAGCCTTCATACACTTGCCTTGCATAGTGCCTCTGAACCAAAGTCTTTGAACACTTCCTTCCTGGATGTGCTTGCCCTTTGGTCACGAACTGTCTTCCTCCTGTTAAAATTGTCCTCCTTGATTTCATGCAGAACTCCTGCTGAGAAGGTTTGTAGAAGGTAGTTTTAAACTCTATTCTTTGATCATTGATCCAAGGTGGTTCAAACAAATGTGAAGTTACATCTTTCACAAAAATTTACATTTGTATATGTTTGACATATTGTCAACAACAACATAATTACATACAACAATTGGATGGCCTAAACTCTTGCATCAACAAAAGAAACAGATTTCACAGCTTGTGAACACCCCCATGTCTTTACATCTGCATTTACAAATGATGGACTAGATAACCAGCCTGATATTACATGTATGTTTAAAAGCAAAGAAATCAACACTTCAAGTTAATCACACATATATTTTCAAATACAAGGAAATCATCAGCATCCCTATGTTCATGCACATCATTCTCATGCATGCATTTTATCCTAAAACTCTCGCTTAAGTACACTGTACTTTCGAAGCTGAAATGAACATAATGTTTGCAGTAATAAAGTGAGTCTGTCTATTCAACTTTTTCATCCTGCAACTTTCATCTCATTAGCAACGAAATGCACTAAATCAAACTACAAGCATCCTTTTGCAACAAGCCTCTTGTGCTTCATTGATTTCCTTGAGGTCCTTCAGGATAAGGAGAATGCCTTCATCCCTTCTTCCTTCTTTTCCTCTCTTGGACTTAGCTATCCATAGCTTTCCCTTCACCTTTGCAAACTCAAACAACAACCAGTTTACAAACAATCAAATAGCAAAATCCTTGCTACTATTTGAACACCTTTCAAGTCAAACAAGCATATAGATTGCTCTATCAATCAAGCATTCTGATCTGGTACCACTTGCATGATGATACCACCTGCTTCATGATACCACCTGCTCTGGTATAACTTCACTCTGATATAACTAGTTCTGATACCACCTTCTTTGAAGGCGAGGTTAATCATCCTGGGGCTCTGATACCATCTGTTCTGGTATAGGGCTATAAAAGCTTCTTGTCAGCTTATAAGTACCTCTCCCACTCCAAAGCTTATATATATATATATATATATATTATATAATATAATATATATAATATATATATATATATATATATATATATAAATTATTATATATATATATATAATTATATATATTTCCCATATCTATGCTTATGATTAATAATTTGCGGAAATAAGCACTTGAAATAGGTGTATTATTATGTTTGCCTTTAACTGCTTAATTTCCTTAAGTTTACTTGCTTAAACCGATATATAAACACACATAACAGTAAATGCAACAAATAAACAAACCATAAAGACAACAAGTTTAATTAGGAGTTCACCCTGATATCTTGGGTTATGTCTCCATGAGCTCTAGTAAACTCAACTAGGCTCTTTGGGATTATGGTAAACTTCTTTTACAAGTTCCACACTCAAATCCATTGGTTTAGAATACCATCTTATCTCGTTGGTTGTCCATACTCTGCAGACAGATCTAAGATTCTCTGGACCAGATTCCTTCAATTAGCACTCCAGGCTATCTTGAGCTCCTGGCTTGCACCAACTCCCTCGGAACTCTTTTGCTATCTCTGGAATTCCTTCTTTTGTCTTCAACACACATCGGACATCAAAAATAGCTTGATCATTTGATCTCTTTGCTGTTCTGCAACTTCATTACAACCCATGGCTCATAAAAGTCTGTGTTGAGCTCTTTGGCTCTATGGCTCTGGATCTCTAGCTAACTAGCTTTGGCTCCCAGCTATCTGGCTCTCTAGCTCTAGCTCTCTTAGCTATCTGACTCTGTCTGTCTGGCTCTGCCTCCAACCTCTAGTGGCTCTACCTCTGCTAGACCCTTTGGCTTTGAAGCTCTCATGCTTTCTAGCTCTCGGTGCTCAAGTTCTTGGGCTATCTGTCCCTTCCTCATCCTAAGGAATCATCCCTGGGCAATTCGCCCGCAAATTCTGGTGGCTCTATGCCTCTATCAGCTCTATGGCTATGGGATGTTACAGCATGAGCTCTCTGGAGAGAGAACTTCCTGAAAGGGAGCCTACTGTGAGCTCCTTGAAGGGAGACTTTCTTCTTCACTTGGCTCTCTAGCCTTTTAGGAATCCTCTGACTCTATGACTTCCATGTCCATTCCTCTCTGTGCAATCATTCCTCTGCGACTCTTCAGCTTCTTCTGCTCCCTGTCTCTTCGACTAGCCATCTGGCTTACTGGCTCTGTGTCTCTGCATCTAGCCCTCTGGCTCTGTGGCTCTGTAGCTCTGCGCGTTACATAATGCATTCCTGTTACAAACGCACCATTGTTTCAAAATGCATCATTTGTTACAAAACACCCACTTACAGTGTGGCACAATGATTTTAGAACAGGGATAGTAACAAAGAAAATACGCAGGCGACTTTTCTTTGGACGAAATCCCAAAAACAACCATAATAACCAATATACAGGAAATACATGGTAAAACAGATTAATTTGGATCTCAAGGAACAATAAACTCGACAGTATAATGTCGTCAGGTCCGCCCATCACAATCACATGTTGCATGGTGCATTGGCCCCTTTGCATTATCGCGATCTGATTTACCGATCTCCGATCACTTCGATCGGCGCCTTATCAACTATCGGCATTATCACTATATTGCTTATCGGTGATCGCTGCTGCCATGGTTCGCAGCCCTTAATATCCCCCAACCAGAAATCTCTGATCAGATCTTGACCATTGATTCCTTTTCAATCCGAGAGCTCAAAGTTCTCATCGCCATCGGCCTATCACATATCGTAATGCGCAATGGCATGGGTCTTGGTGTTATGCTCCTCTAGTCGCTGATTGCCGATCGCCGATATCGGTGCATCGCATATCGCAATCGCAATGGCTCGGGGGTCTATACCACTTTCCAATGGACTGTGCCGATCCGATATATATCGTCAATCTAACTCATTGCAAGCACAAGTCACTCTGCCCAGGGTTCCAATATCGCATGAAGGCCTTCCTCTGATGCGATATATCAATGATCACAATCGGGGATCCTTAAGGCCTACGGTTAAGTCCTCCTTTGGCTTTTTACGATGCAATTTCCTTAGAGGGCCTGAAGTCCAGTTTTATAAGGAAATGCCTCCTTTTTAAAGGACATTGGGCCAACATCTTTCTGCAATACCTCCTTCATCTGGAGTCCGTTTTGGTCCATTCAAATTGCATTAGATTTAGATTGAAGAGATCTATGCAATGAGACTATTTTTAGGAGCATCCTTTGACTTTCATTTTTGAGCATTTAGAAAGTCCTTGAGGATAATTTTTTGATCAGCAGGCCATGGGTAGGTCTATCCAACCGACATTACATTACAAAACTAGGGCGGACAACCTTGTGAATCTATTATCCTTTCGCACCCCACCCCTGCAATTCGCGGAGCTTTACAACAAGATCCGGTCAAAACTTGAGCCCCAAAACATGCCTAGTTGGGGAGATTCCATGCTCAATAGGCCCCCAACACAAACATCATGACTCGCCCTTGAGTCACTCTGTCAGCACGACGATATTTGCGCGGAGTCCCTCCAACTGTTCTCGAACTGCATAGAGGTCAACAATGCACTGAGATGCTGCTTGCTGGATCTGCTACATACGTTGTTCCGGGACCTGTGTGTCCAGAGTAGTTCTCTACATCAATGTGTGCATCCCTTATATGTGTGTGACCTTGCCTTTGATGTCTGCCATGATGGTGAAGGCCTCGTCGATCCAATGTTGGATGAGCGCTTTGAGGACTACTTCTTGATGTCATTCTATGTCCGCCTGCTCCTTTAGTGCTTTAGCCTGCTGCATCAGTGCAAGCCTCTGGGTGAGGACCACTGCCTGAGCAGTTCCTCGGATACTTTCACACTATTGTTGGAGTTCTCGCGCCTCTGTCTCTAAGCGCTAGTTGTTGGGCTCCTCCTGTAGAGTTGTGAGGACCTCAAGTGATTCTTCCAACATGTTGGTGCAGTCTTGCACTGCACCTCCGATTTCCTCCAGTTTCGCTGTGATAGCGTTCATGCTCTGTTCTCTGACTTCTGGGGGAGTGGATGGCTATGCCTTTAACCACAGTTCGGCGATATAAAGATTTAGCTCTGGCTGAACCTTTGTCATTTGCTCCTTGGTCTCGCAAACCCCTTCCGCTAACTTGTGGATCCGCCCCTCCACTGGTATATCTACCGGGATGGCCAGCTTCGGGATGCTTCGGCAAGTGTCGCCTATCACTTGCACCAGATGTTGATTTTGCGACATCAATTCATCGCGCTGCAAGCGTTCCATATTTATCTTCTGCTCACTGAGGACTTGGAGCACGCAGTTCCCCCTAGCTCGCAACTCTGTAATTATTCCATCCTACAAGACATATAATGTCTTGCATGAAAGGGCAAGTAGATTAAAACTGAGACCTTTCAGTGTGCTAATCGAAGGCCTGTCATCCTCATTTGATGTCACCAATGCCCCTTCCGACAACACTATTGTGTTCGTCATTTGCGCACGCAACATTTGCTTTGCTGTCGTGGATCTGACTGCGAGATTGGTCGAAAGAGTACCAACCTGAAGGGGGTGCACCTGTAATGCCTGCAACTGTGCTCTGAGGGCCCCCAACATAATCTGGTTCTCCTGCATGAAATCTTGGAGAGCCTCATTGGTGACATCGCACACCGTCTCATCGATGTCATGCAGATCACCCTCAGTTAGGGTGATCGAGTCAATGGACAATTTCGAGGCCTTGACCTTCTTCCGTGACATTGCTCAATCTACTGGGTGTTGGTGCTTCAACTACATTGATGTGGTTCATGGGTTCGTGCTTCCTTCTTCTGTTTCTGCTTCCTCTACTTCTGTCCCTGTGAAGGCATTGTTTAGCCCTTGCCCACCTTCGCGGCTGCTGTTTGTGCTGCTGCTGCTACTGTGACCTTTTCCTGCTAAGTTTCTTTCTGTGCCACGTCCTGCACTTCTGTTGATGTTGTTTCCTTCCTTCATTTTTCGACCAACTATATGATGCGCTGCTTGGCATCATCTTTTTCTTTCACGCTGCCGACTTCTTGATTTATGCAATGTCTGTGGTGTGCCATTCTGGCGGCCATGTCTCTAGGACATTGAAAATGGTGTCTTCGGTAGCTACAAAGGGTAGCTTTGTCCACTGCTTAGTCGGGTCCTTGCGCACCCTGATATATATGTTATGCATGTCTACCTTGAATTCTTCAAAACTCTACAGATTGTTGTAAACCGTGGGTGACAACCGTGACTTATGGTTGATCCACATTTAGATGTTCATCTCCATGAGCACCTAGAAGATCTTTCTATCGCATATCCTTTGAGCATCCTTCATGGCCCAGAGCAAAGCATACTTCGCGGCCTCCAGTAAATCTCTGTAATTTATGGGGAATGGACTATCCTCCCGCAATTCCCTAGCTACGAGCACTATGTAAAGAAACAACCATGCATAGTGGAACGTCTTGCCCTGTTCCTGGGCTTCGTGACAATTCTCTAAAAATTATGTGCAGAGGAATTCAGACTAGTTAAACTAGACCCCCTCCATCCACTGCTTAGCCAGTGCGACCGTCGGCGCAGGTACCTCATCTGCGCAACACTTGTGCATAACTTTTCCTGTGAAGATTTAGGTTGCCATGTGTACTGCTTTGTCCCTGATGTTGGAGATGGCGTAGCCGCTCTTCTTCTTTTCCAGCCTGTACTTCTTCTTCATGGCCTCTATGATGGCCAAATCACTACCTTTCCCTTCCGATATGGCTGCGGGGTCCTCTCCTTTGTATGAAAGCCAACAGATGCAATGAATCAAGTCTACCGTGATGGGGATGGGATTTTCCAAACATAAGCACCCATCATGCACTAGGGAGAGTAGCTACCTGATGACAAAAATGGTTATTGGGGTGTGGTGGAAATGCAGCACCCAAAGTAGGTTCAATAGCCCAGCCTTTTCCACTTCGCGCAACCACTTCCGCGGTTCTAATGTTGTCACCACCCCTGTGGTGTTCTGCTTCATGAGGTTTCCAGTCTCAAGGTGAGGGAACTTCTCGTGCTCAAGGAGATCCCAATCTTTGAATTTCATGGTCAGCACGCGGCCCAGGTGCGTGGCTTCAAACCTAATGCCATCTGGGAGGAGCAGGGTCTGGAGCGAGATCTTGGTCTCATCCAGGTCCTTGGGTACTTTGGCCTTCCCTTTTCGCAGGGCGACATAGGCAGGAAGTTTTGTCGCAGAGTTCATAGGTTGAGTATCCGCCTCCATGGCTTCATCTTCTTCTTCTGCGATGATAAGCTCCTGCAAATCTTATTCTTCTTCGTCCATTTATATAGTGATAACTTTCCCCTTCTCCTCCATTGATAGTTTGTTGTGCAGCGGGTTCTGCGGGGACACATGTATAGGATCCATTGCTTGTTTGTCCTTCTTGGGTCCTGGGCTGCGCGGTGATTTTTGGATTTCTGCCACAATCCTGGCACCTTCTAGAATATTCCCCATAGTTAGGGCCTGCGCAGCCTCGGCGGTTATTTCTGTTATGTCCATAACAACCTGAGCAGTGATCATCATACTCATCTAGAAAGCTAACACTCGCAAACTTAGGGGCTCAATCAACGCTCGACTCACAACACTCAGGGCTCTGCTCAATTCGCAAATGACCAAGTGTTGTTTGCTAGGGAACCCTTTGTATTTTATAGTGCTTTTTGAATTTGAATTCAACTCTTCCCCCGAGTTCCGGTTCATTAATGCTTTCTTGGTGGAAGATTTTCCAAATCTTTCCCATAAATCATGTCTTAAATGCATGACGCCCTCTCCATTTGGCCTCAAATCAAGCATCCCATCATGAATAGTGACTTCAACTGTCACTTTCTGACAAATACACATGGTAGTGCAGCCCCTCGTTCACGGTCGCGAACATTGTGACTTTTTGTTTTTGCACGCACCTACAACCTCGTGCAGCTTCTGAGCAGAGTAGTTTATAGTCCCGCGCTTCCTTTCAACTGCTTTGAGTGCTAAGACTATATTTCCCTCGGCTAGTCAAGTGGCCACACCACCTGTGTAGAGTTCCATCATGTCCTCCGTCATGGTTCCTGGAGAATCCCCACCTTTTATTGTTACGGTCGGCATTGTGCGCTTCACTATTTCCAATGCGCTACCTTGGTCACTATGCTTAGCAATATGCGGCCCAAGCCAAGTCATCAGACTAATCAATTCATGACGATAGTTCTCAAACTTGCCATCATGATCATATGCACCTTGCCTTACCATCCTAGTTTTTTCTACAAGAAAATCTTCCTTTATCTCATCCTCCAGCTTCTTGACTTTTGCGTCCACCAGAGCGCTTTTCTTTCTTAACCATAAGCTTTCTTCTTCAATTTCTTGGAGTCTAAGGTTTCCTTGTTGGATTTGGGTTCCAAGGTTTCGCAACTTTCATCCACATCTGAGGTTTTCCAAACTGTATGTACATCATACTCGACTTTCATCCACATCTGAGGCTTTCCAAACTATATGCACATCATCCTTCTACATTTGCGCCAGTCCTCAAAACTTCTTTGATGCATACCAGACCATCTTGCAGGCATCGCATGCAGTACCCATTTAAGAGCATCGAAATGTTGTTGTTCCGATACTTCTCTTTCAAAGTTGTTCAGAAAGTCATCCACCTCGCTCAACCTGTCATACATAGGTAGATCTCTTACCTCTATTACGACATAGCGCAACGACCTTGTCATCATGTTACAGTTGAGCGTGGTTACCTCGTGTAACCAGTTATTCCATCGTTTTATTTCCTCATTCGAATCTGAGGTGCAGGAGCTTTCCCGCTCCCACAAGAGTCTGCCATCCACTGTTGGATTCACCCAGTCCTATTCCGATGCAGTTAACTTGTAGATATAGTCTAGATCATCATCGCTATCGTAGTCGTGCATTGGCTCTGTGTAGCACGATCCTTCCACAGGGTCTAAAGGTACCACTATGTGTAGTGACTTTTTCTCAAAAATCATCTTGTGCTTCTTTAGATTTATCACTCCATTCATGTCAGTGGCTCAATCTATTCCCAGTAGCACGAGATAGGGATTGTTGTCATCAACAATCTTTATCACATCGAAATATGAAAGCACACTCGCACCTTCGATATCTACCATTATTCCCTGCAATCTTCCCATAGGTAGGATATTTTGTTGGTTCGCCATTAGTAATTAAATAGGAGACAATTGCAGTGCCGGCCTACCCATGTGCTCCCATGTCTACTTTGGTAGGACATTCACGTCCGATCTTAGATCCAAAATCACTTGATCCATTTCATATTCCCGAATCTGCGCGGTCAATCTCATCTCTCTTCTTGTTCGCATTGTGTGCTTCTCGAGCTTCCAGACTATGCGCGGTTCTCTTGATGCGGTCCCAACACATCTAGTTATGAGTTCTTGCAGCCCCTTTATAGCCCTGTTGTCATGCAACAACTTCATGCATGTCTCCAAAAATGTAGTGAGCATCGATGGGTCCATTTCTGTTTCCAGTTTGTCTTTACTTTTTGAAGTGGAGGCCTCCATGAAGCTCTTCTTAGCTTCCATGAATGTCTCCTTAGCATGCTCTAAATCAAATTCTAGTTCATTTGTTGGAACCTTGCAAACCCAAGTACTTTCTTCAAGCTACTTTCCCTTGTCATCCCCCATCGTAATACCACTTCGGTGCATGATATTCACATTCGGGTCTTCCTCACGCCGCTCAGACCTCATCATTTGCAGGTTTTGAGTTGGGGCAGTTTGGAGTGCTCCTTTATCGCGCAACCTCACTATCAGCGTGGGACAGTCCTCCGTCTCATGATCAAACTGGGTACTATATAAGCATGATGGTCTTGTTCGGTTTGCATAATTACGAGCATAATTCCCTGTCCCTCCATAATTGTAACTTATTAGCTAGCTGCAACCTCTTCGTGGTCCCATTCCACCTTGACCTCGTCCGCACCCCTAAAATCCAGTGCACGCCATCCTTGCATTTTGATCGAGGGCCCATGTTTCAGTCTTAACTCTGTAGGTAGGAGTCTGATCCATCATCAGTTCATAACTTCTACAGGTACGCTCATTGTGGCTTACTCACCTGCATAAATTATAGAACAACTGCTGGGAATTCTACATATACTTCTGTAATAGATGGCAATTATCTGTAGCATGCGTCCCTCCTATTTGACAAATCGCGCACCATAATGCAGGCGCTGCGCTCGGTCCTGCTTGTGCCTTCGGTATCAATGGCATTAGTCCTCCCCCCACCAGGGAGTTTGCGAAGACTGGAAAATGGTCCTTGTCATGTCCCTGGCCTTTGCAATTTACGTACCATACCTCCTCGTGCGTTTCTGGGTGAGTTGTCCTGTCTTGTTTCAAACTCTGCATCTCAAGGCACAAGTTTTTCAACTGCGTGTGGCTCTTTTGAACTCCTAGGTTAGGGTCTTGTATCGGGGTCTCGTGCAGTCTCATTATGATCTCTAAGGCCTCAACCTGAGTGGTTAGCTTCTATTGTGACAACACGTTCCTTAGATGCGGTGTTAGCAATGCTATGAACCATGCGCGGTGTTGCCCATCTGTCAAGGTCATATTGGCTTCACGAATTATACACTTCAGTCTTTGATCCAGCTCCCAAGGGGTCCTGCCTAGAAGCATTGCGATTTCCTTAAATCCAATGATCGATTGTGTCTTTGATTTTGACTTGCTAAATTCCTTGTTTAGCACAACTTGGATGTCTGTGATCCCTACGTTCAGATTTTCATTGGAATTCTTAATGTATCGTGTCAGTGTGTGATCCTACAGAGCATTGACCAGCGTTGATTTATTTATATTGTCATCCGCGACTCCCTGCGCTTCCCATACAACCCTTACCACGAACCAAAACTAGTATGGATCTTCATTCCCTACTCCTTTGAACACCAGCAACTTTATCGCGCTTGCCATATTGAATTGTGGTGGTGGCAGAGGTGGTGTGGCTGAAGATAAGGGTGAAGATGGTGAAACTGGTGGTGGTGTAGGTGGAAGTGGCATGCGTGGAATTCACTGCTTTATCAAACTAATCACACTTCTTGGTGAAACCTTCGTGAGCTCTTCTTCACTTTCTCGTGGAGGTGAATTCAAGGGGCTAGTTTCTAGTTCGACGCTACCTTCATTTTTGTAGATCCTCCCACTTCGCATAGCCCACTTTTCACATAGTAGCATTTTAATGCAAGTGTTCAAAGATTTAACGTACTTACCTCGTGGTCTTTCGAGGAAGCGTTGTTTTGCCTCGCTATAGCTGACTGAAGTATCTACCGCGAACTTGGTGATAAACCCTCCTATAATTTGATCGAGCTGGTGATCCATAGCGAGCACGATCTTATATTCCGATGCTTCTAGTTTTCACACTACCTCTGGATTCCACATAATGGATTTGTTGAGCCTACACCTTCCTTGACTGTCTCCTAGCTTCGCGATCCACTTGTACAACTCAGATGCAAAGGATGTAAGGAAAATTTCATGGATTTCCATATATAAGTAGCAATCTAACCACTCTTCCTTCGATAATCGCAGATTCTTGTTTTCCTGTGCTGTGAACTCGTGAATCTTTTTGTCCAACCACTCGTCAATGCCTTTCTTTGTTAGATTCTAGTGATACGACATCAGACATCTCTATGCATATCTCAGTCCTGACAATGGAACCATTTGTTGGCTTATTGGGGCCTGACTCAGGTTCAGAGTTAAGTTAGACAAACAAATCCCAATACTACTGGCCCTTTCGACAATAGTCTGTGGAGCGTGGACTGAGGTCTCACTTGAAGTAGTATGGGAGGGTGCTAGAACCAGGGTTCCACACCCTGGAGATTTTTGATGAGTTCAAGTGGTTCGTAACTTGACCCTATGTGCAGGTTCCTTCGTGCACTTTCCCGTACCTCGCAACCTGATATACTGCCCTCATGCAACCCTACTCAGGCGCTAAACATCACACTTTTGTGTTATTACCCAAGACCTTACTGGTATTTCAATGTTAGTTGATTATCTTGCCTACTTGCATGCTTGATTATATTTTATTTTTTACCAAGTTCCATACTGAGCTAAAAGCCCCTGGGGTGAATTTTTTGTTGTTGTTGTTGATATTAGTGTAGTTTTTTTTGCATTTACAATCTCTAAAGTTGGTAGAGTTATACGCGGTTCTTCTTGTCTTTGCTATGGAGATATTCCAACTTTACTATGGAGATATTATTTTGAAAATAGACTTTGTTACAATATCATAGCCAATACTATGGCTTATCAATACCACATGCCCAAAAAACTCATCTCACATGATATTTATGTATATAGTAGTAATTTTTTTTAATTAATTTAATTTAGTTAAAAGGCAAAAATAACATAATTATTATAGAGATAAATCTCTCTTTAATTTATAATTACTATAAAAATAATTTTAGAATATTTTATAAAAAATAAATTCTTATGATTGAATTAATAATTATTTATAACTAAATTAAAATTTTAAAAATATTATTTTAAAAAATAAACAATAAAATGCTTTTATTTAAAAAACACACCTATCAATTTAAAAATAAAAATAAATAGAGACAAGTACATGGAATTGAATTGTACGTGATAAAAAGTATTATGCTTTTTTGCCTTGTTATGGAAATTCAGGCTATATTTTGAAAAAATCTTGAGGGTTTTTGTAAATCTAAGTAAAAATTGTCAAAATTCATAATTTTAGGTGTCTTGGAAGTTTTTGATGGTGCTGAATCTATTACCATCAAAAACACGATTCAAGTACTACATCTACACGATTTTTTGAAATGTTTTTACCCGATTTCAACTACTTTTGACAGTGAATTCCTCGGCCTCCATACACTGCTACCATAAAAACAAATATATGACACAGCTGCTTTTGTAAGATAAGAGTTTGGCAAATAAAAGTGTATTAATCAATTCACCACAAAAACAAACATATGACACAGCGTCTTTTGTAAGATAAGAGTTTGGCAAATAAAAGTGTATTAATCAATTCACAACGGGGTGTCACCTTTTTCTCCACTGGATGTACCAAACACTACATCACTTGCACACATCCATCCACTTCGGCTTTCATCTTGTGGAGTCAGCAAAGGGGGACCCGGGGTTATCTCATCCTAATTCTTCTTTGGTCTATTTGGAAATGGCGGAACTCTAGAATCTTCAATGACTCAGCGGCTCCTGTCTTGTCCATCCTTGACAACATCATGGCCTCCTGGACTATGATATATGGCTCCGCTGATTCTTGATCTTATCGACTATCTGTGATCATCAACCACATTGTTTGCTAATCTAGACTTGTGTATAACCTATATGGTGCATCTTTTGCATATATGCTCCTATATTTTTATTTGCCTTATATGCACTAGCCATCTGATACTCTGCTTATCTTCATCTGACATATAAACATGAGAATATGGACAATGTCTGGTCTATATATATCTATATGTACATTTGCATTTTATATTGACTCAATATAATACATTATATTTTTTTTCTCCTAAAAAAAATACTTGGACAACTCCCTTCCTCTCTGTTATGGTGGTGGACATTATTGGTCGTCAGTATCCACACTATTACACACCATTTTTATTGATGGCTAAGCTCCGCAAGGATCAGGTCATCGAATTGAAGAAAGTTGTTCGCTAAATTACTTGGGGTCGCCCGCGCACATCATGTGGAGGGCGAATAATTTGTTTCGCAATTTAACCTTACTTTAGAGTCAGAAATAAAGATTCAATGCATGTGTAATTACTAGGCATTTCAGAAACTAATCACTGCCGTTAAAAGTCTAAGTGGCACAACAATCAATTCGAAAGATGCAGCTGAAGTTTTCAAATTTCTTTTACATTCAATCCATGTGTAATTACAAGGCATTTCACAAACTAATCACTGCCCTTAAAAGTCTAAGTGGGACAACAATCAATTCGAAAGATGCAGCTGAAGTTTTCAAATTTCTTTTACATTCAATGCATGTGTAATTACAAGGCATCCCAGAAACTAATCACTGCCCTTAAAAGTCTAAGTGGCACAACAATCAATTCGAAAGATGCAGCTGAAGTTTTCAAATTTCTTTTACATTCAATGCATATGTAATTACAAGGCATTTCACAAACTAATCACTGCCCTTAAAAGGCTAAGTGGCACAACAATCAATTCGAAAGATGCAGCTGAAGCTTTCAAATTTCTTTTACATGGCCCTTTAAAGTCAAAATGGCACAATAATCAATAAAAAGACACACAAGACGTTTTCAAAATTATTTTTAAATATTTATGTGGAGGCGGCATGGGAGGTCCCACCCCATAGACAATTTAAATTATGGGGAGAATGGGAAGTCCCACCTAGGGAAAGAATTAGAACACAAGGAGCAAATGAGAGGTCCAAGGTTCAAGCTAAGATAAGAATTTTAAATGTGAAGCATTCGTCAAATTTGATAGTTATTATATTTTTTTTTACTAATTTTATTGACCAAGATCACCATGTGAAAATAATTTGCCATTCCTGATCTCACCCCTTCAATCATACTAAAAATTAAAATTACAATGAAAATTTATGTGGGTGAGCAATACAAGTAGCATTTAAGTTCACTCACATAAGAAATATAAAGTAATTAGAATCTAATGATCTGAACATAAAATTGCTGTGTAATAGTGTGGACACCGACGGGGCCAATAACGTCTACCATGGCAGAGAGGGAGGGAGTTATCCATAATTTAGAGTATGTGTACAAGTGGTGTAGTGTTTGGTACATTGATAGGAGAAAAACGTGACACCTCGTAGTGAATTGATTAATACACTTTTATAGAGTTGTGAGTTGTTAGGGAGGTGACAGAATTTTTTGGATGAACAAAATTACGAAAAAAAATTAAAAAATCTTGCAAAGGCAATGTTTGAATCATGTTTTTGATAGTGGTAATGAATTCAGTAACATAAGAAACTTCTCTAACACCTAAAATCTTGAAATTTGACCGCTGTAATTTAGTTTTACCACATTTTATCAAAATATAACCGAAATTTTCATAATCCAAACTCTTAGCCGTTGTGTCATATGGTTGTTTTTATCAAGCTACAATTCAGTTCCATGCACTTATGCTGTTTTTTTTAAGTGTACAATTCAATTCCGTATATTATTTATCATTTTTAAATTAATAGGTGCTATTTTTAATCAACACATTATATTGTTTATTTTGAAATAAAGATTTTTAGAATTAAATTTAGTTATAAATAATTATTAAATTAATAATAAGAATTTTAAATTTTTTTATGGAAATATTTTAGAATATTTTTAATAGTATTTACAAATTAAAGGTTGAGATTTATTTTTATAGTGATTATGTCATTTTCACACTTTTAATTAAATTGATTAATTAAAAAAAGGGCATATGCACAAGTGTCATGTAAAATGAGTTTTTTGGACGTGTGGTATTGATAAGCCATAGTATTGTTTATGATATTGTAAGAAAGACTAATTCCAAAATAATATTTCCATAGTAAAGACAAGAAGAACCACCTATAACTCTACCAACTTTAGAGATTGTAAATGCAAAAAAAGCTACACTAATTTCAACAACAACAAAAAATTGACCCTAGGGGCTTTTAGCTCACTATGAAAATGATGTTGTAATTCAACATACAAATTTTAACTTGGTAAAAAAGTATAAAAAAATAAAAAAAATATAATATAATAATAAGAGGGGCAAAATTATAAAAGAAAATATAATTAATAATAAGAAGTTTAACTGTAAAATTATAAAGTTAAATTAAACTATAAAATTAGGACAAATCTTATTTAAATATTTGAAGAAATCTATTATGGAATGCAAGAATACCAATTTAAATCCATTTTAACTTCGCACTTAATTTTTTAACGATTTCCTTAACGGAAAATATGCATAAATACTTCAATATCTATTCCCATTCTCTCCAATAATAGTGTCCCTCGACATCTATGATTGTGCAAGATCCCTTTCTTGAGGTTACCTGGGAGAAAAATTGTACATCCAATGTTCGTCGCTTTCCATGTAAAATAACAAAGGTCGACAATAAGGGTATACTTTATGGACTATGATTTAAATAGTACTCTTAACCAGCAAGAAAAGTAGTGGCTTCTAGAAGGTAGAAGGTAGTACGTCGTGGTATATTCTTAAAAGGAAAAATAATATTTTTTATTCTATGACGGTCGTAGAAATCCTTCAACAATATTATTTCGGTCATAAACGTTGAAAGTCACGCCAAAAAATGATTTAATTTCTTTTATGGATTACCAAGTCAACCTACTTCAATTTGTTTGAAAAGAAAACCAGCGGCCATGACGAGCAAATTGATTCCGCGCATTGTTATTGATTACGAATATTCTTGCGACGAACGTACAAGTTTTCTTATCTTCACGCTTAAGTCGCTGGTGATCCCTGGGCCCTTTAAATCCGAAGCGCAGCAAATCGCAGCCAACACTAGGCGTCATGGAAATCACAACTCGAATTCTGCTCAGAGATTTCTGATTTGCGTGCTCTGCAAACATTTTCTGTTATTGGAGTTTGCAAAAGAGTTCCCTTAGCTTTTTGTGAAAGTAATAAGCAAGGATTTGAGTTTAAGATTGTGTTTTCCGGCCAGATTTTGACTCTAGTAATGGCGATTCCGAAGACTGCACCAGCTGACGCAAAGTGGATGGAAATCGCCCCTCGCCAAAGGGTATATTTGGGAAAACGGCGGCCTTTCCGGAAAACGCTGCTGCCAATAGCAGAAGAGCGTAGTCTAAGCAACAGCGAGCTCATGGATGGCCTACGCTCGGCTTTTCCTGCGATATGTGGCTTCAAAGATGAAGGCGATAATGGAAGATTTACGTTCTGAGAGTCTTCAAGTTTTTCTCTGTGGCTGAAATCATCAATTTCTGTTTTTACTTGAAGAAATTAAGCCCGTAACAGTTCTGATAGTTCTCAGATTTGCATAGTCTTGTTTAGAATTAGAAGACGAAATTAATAGAGATCAAACTTCCCCACCTATTAGCCACATCCATATCCACACCCATACGCCACATCCACTACAGAAATCCATACCCATTCGCCACATCCACTACCGAAATCTTCTTACAGTTTTGCAGTTTTACGGATTACAATATTGTTTATGAGAATCGAGATTACAGTTTTGCTCTGCAGATCTGAATTGAAATGCGATTTAGACACGAAATCGTATCATGTGACGAAAATATAAATATTTTTCAGCTTTCATATGCTCTGCCCGGTGAAATCTTCCTTTCTTTGTAACAAAATTTGGTTTCAATGCTTAATTTAATTTCATAGAAAGTTCGATGTGTAAATTTTTTTGTGTTGCATTCTATCAACGGACATTGCATAAATAACAAATTTTCATCTGATGTGGTCTGGACTTTATGTAAATCAAAATGTTCACTCTGGATATAATTGCTGGAGCTATTTCTTCAAAAATATACATTATATTTTAGTTAAATATTGTTGACTGAATGTTTATAAAAGAGGAAAGAATATAATATGTAAAGATGTTAAGGAAAATACAAAGAGATATCTTAAGAAATAAAAAATCTAAAAGAGGAAAATTATTAAGAAGCAATGGCATATGGGAAGTGAACAAGTTTGAGGAGATGTATGTTTCTTTAAGACATATTGTTATGGAGAAGTATTTTTAATATTTAAGGTTATATAGAAATGCAAGATGGGTGTAAGATTTTTGTTATGATTAAGTTTATGATGTTTTATAGGTTTATCTTTTAAGCTTGAAAGTTGGTTATGAAACTTCTTTTTACTACTGTTAAAGAGTAGGAAGTGTGAGTTAATTAGCTTGGTGCATGTTGGTATAGGCAATTAACCCCTAGGAGTTCATTAATGAAGGTTGAACATCTTTTAGAGGAAGATGACTATAAGATTTTATCGTCTTCATAAGCCATGAGTGTTTAGATAAAACCAAGTGAGACTCTGAAGAGACATACAAATTGTTTTCTAATCTCATAGTAAGGAAAGCATTAGAATATAAATTTGTCCTTAGTCTCAAGATTTAAGCTATAGATTTGACAAATAGGGTGCTCCCAAGGAATATAGTGATATGTCCCAATGCAAAGATGGTGGGAGAAAGCTTTGTGTGAGACAAGATGGATCCTCTATTTGTTGTCAGTGTGTGTTGTCATTGCCAAGATCAAGTAACAAAAGGCTAAAGCATATTGATGGAACAAATATTTGTTGTTTCCATTGAGTGTCCACATGGAACAAAATTTGGTGGTTGATGGAATAAAATTTGGCATTTCCATTATGTGCCTCGAACAAAATTTGGTGTTTCCCAGGTGGACCCCGATATAAAGACAAATAGGGCATAATATTAGTGTACAAGTCAAGATGTGGTGCGATACATGAAATAAAAAAAATCCTTTATAACAAAAATTAGTTTCTTTTTTGAAAAACAATGTCCCCTAATCTTGCTAGCTAATTATTGATTAAACCATGATTAGTTGCATTGACTTGTTTAGTTAGATTAAGTATGCTAGACATAGGATCATGCACACTAATCCATGATTGACTATGATTGAACCATGATCGATAGTACCTGATAGGTTTAAGAAAAGCTTAAGTATACCAGGGTGCCAGAGGATAGGGCACTAGATGGAATAGAGAAAAATATTAAGATGGTATGATGTGGCAAAGAGGTGATGTGGCACTTCCAGGTGGATGATAGGTGGCATATCCAATGACATGGAAACTATAGTGAGTGACATGTGGTAGGCGGAATGAAGTTTGACCAACTGATTTGATGAATGGAAAGTGACATGTGGTAGGTACATGTCAGCACCCAGACACATGGTAGGCTCTGCTTGATGTTAATTTTTCAATGTTCTTTGTTGGAACAATCACTTATAACAATTCTTCTTCCAATAGAAATAAATTATACAATATATTTCCAATCTTCCAATATCAATAAGAAATTGTAGATAGAACAGTAAACCAAATGCACAATAGAAGACAACCAAGAACAATAGAGACAGAGAGATTTGGTCAAAGACCAAGGAAAAACCCCACAAGAGGGATAACCCTTTCCAAATTCTTCTTCTATTAGATTTCCATTAAATTTTCAATAAAGAGATACATAGTCCAAATTCATCCAACATATAGTTAAAGATCAAACCCTTGACCAACCAAATCAACCAACCAATATCCAGTCAAATATGAGCATGAAAGTCAAATCTATTCAAACTTCAAATTTGTAATTCCTAGTCAAAGTCAACAGTAGTCATTGCAACCCTAACCAGCGCTGGTCAACAGTCAAGTCAACCTCCAAAGAGCTCGGTCATCCAGTCAAAATATGTGGCCTTCTTCCTTTAGTCAAATCCTATCGAAGTAGCCCCCAAACTCTTAGTCAAAGTAGAGAGAAAGTTTGTGGTCAAACCGTAATAGGCCTATAGTCAAACCCTATACAACTTTGTGGTTAATGACAATCAGCATGCCTAGAAAAATTTGGTCCAAATATTTGCCAATCAACTCGGCCTCCAAAAACAAGTCAAAATCCAAGTCAAATGAAGTCAAACTTTCCCAAGTCAACACTCGTCAAAACAATCCCAAACAAAAAGTCGACACAGTGAAATTAGATTGCCTCTCTCTCCTTTGCACATGTGAACTTGGACCTGTAATTTCAAAGAATATCAAACCAAATGAAGATGAATGGATGAGTGATGTGATGTCAAGCAACTTGTATTTATATGTGGTCTTTGGGTTCGAATTTCCTCCTTTAGGTTGACTTGTAATTTTTGTGTAAACATGGTTCCACATTAAAAATAACATTTTTCCTTGTGCAAATTAAATTCTTCCAAGGGCGAGTTGGGGGTTCTTAGGGTAAGGAGGGCTTTCCCATGGAGGGAATTTCTCCCTGAGCTACCAAATTTCAATACTCCCTCTTATCTAGGGAGGAATTATCAATCACATCATAAGTCTCAACATCATCATTATTGAATCATATCATGTCTCATTTATGCTCATCTCTCCTCACCTTTGCTCATCTGTTGAACATTCTTGATCTAAAGAAGAAGAATCATCATAGGGGATATCAATTTACCATGAAGGTAAACATATGACGACCCTATATTAAAGACAATAGGGGAGATAAATTTTCCATAAATGAAACATATCTAATGACCCCAGGCCCAACTAGTTGATAAGAAAACTCCATCCAGATATTGGGCGAGATCAATTTACCACAAGGGTAAAGATCTGTCGGTCGTATGTCACACGAATTGATCTTAAATACCAGGTGGTTGAACACCATACATCCTGGACTTAGGGAGATCAATTTACTAGATGTGTCTACCATAAGTAAAGCTCTGTCGAACTAAGTGTTTCCTCACTCATTGGACAGATGAGTAGAAATCCTAACAAGCCCAACTTTTGTGTAGGATGCATATTGGGATATACTCTAACAAGTCCCAAATGTGATAAGGAAGATCAACTTATCAAAAGGATAAGGATCTAGCAACCCTATAGTGTATATTTCCCACAAACCTAGGAGCTCTTTGACTCTATTCACTCCCTGGGAGCTCACATAGGGCAGAAGAGCATAGCTTAGTCTTTGTGATTAGTTGTGACCTGGGAGGGTCACATCCACCAGTCCAAGTTGCTCTTTGAAGATTGTTAGGTCCCTATAATATTAGTGATTCCCCCATTACTATTGTCGTTGTATCCCTTATTATTATTATTGTAACCCTATTGTCCCTATATTGTTATTATTGTGCCCCATAGAGTCCCTCTATTGTTATTTTTGTGCCTTTATATTATTATTGTTAGGTCAGCTTGGTTATATTGTGACCCCTTAGACCCCTATATATACAAAGGAGGTTTTTTCATTTGAATCATCTAAGAATTTTTCATTTTGTGTAATGTAAAGGAGGTTGCCCCCTCGAAGAGGCTTATTCCTAAGGTGTTGATCTATCTTTTTTATCTTTTTGTGAGCTGGTTTTATAATATTTGGTATGTGAGCTTTGGATTCTAGAGTTTCGCTACTCCAAACAGGTCATCATGGCATTTTGCTATAACTTTTTTTTCTGCAACGTTTCAGAAGCTACAAAAAACTCATTTGAGTTGAAATCATTCTAAACTTCGGGTCTAAATTTCAGAGCTTGTCTCACTATATTTGCGGAGATATGATCTGAGGAAGTTAGGGTCTTTTAAGACTCTTGAATTACATTCCAAATAGGTGACCGAGGGGAAAATCCCCATAACTTTTGTTTTGAGCATCATATTGAAATTTCGTAAGAAGTTTCAGAAAGAGGACAACGTGTAGTTTTCTGTGTATCAGTTTTAGGTACTAAGGTTGAAACAATGACATGTGGTACACCATACAAGTTCGCTCTACTCAACTAGTCTATAATCAAGTCACTGTGGGAGATTTGGCATAACTCTTCCTTGGAGAATGTAATCTTGATTAGACTTGTGGGGTTAGAAAGAGGACTCAAAGGGCTACCGTAGGACGAGATTTTAGATATTCAAGATCCACAGTTTTAGAGATACAACAGATTCAATATTGAGCTCTTACAAAGTGAAAAAAAAGGTGTGTAGTTTTTTTTAATTTTGCACAAGAGTGGTTTGAAAAATTAGTTTGAAGGAATTCAAAGGGAATAATGAAGAATTATTAGCATTAATTAATGCTCCGAAGAAAGAAAATGGAAACACCTAGTAAGCAACCTAAAAGCTTTAGCATGACTCATGAAGAAGAGGAAGAAATACGACATGATATATCAAAATTACAAGACCAAGTACAACAAATTTCACTCTCACTAAAGGTAAATGAAGCCGAGATGAATGGCGTGGAAGCTAATATGAATGGCATGCAATTTAGGGTGAATGGCGTGGAAGCTAAGATGAATGGCATGGATGCTAAGATGGAAGCTAAGATGAATGGCATGGACGCAAAGATGGAAGCCAAGATGAATGGCATGGACACTAAGATGAATGGCATGGACGATAAGATGGAAGAATTGAAGATAAATTTGAATAAGTTGCTACAAGAAATGGTCACTAATGGTGAAAGGGTAGTAAAGGAAACTCATGATGAGAACAAAAGAAA
>APFE030223830.1:154070-208769 GCA_000404065.3 Pinus taeda | reverse complement strand
CCCCATAGAATCCCTCTATTGTTATTTTTGTGCCTTTATATTATTATTGTTAGGTCGGCTTGGTTATATTGTGAGCCCTTAGACTCCTATATATAGAAAGGAGGTTTTGTCATTTGAATCATCTAAGAATTGTTCATTTTATGTAATGTAAAGGAGGTTGCCCCCTCGAACAGGCTTATTTCTAAGGTGTTGATCTATCTTTTCTATCTTTTTGTGAGCTAGTTTCATAACATTATTGAATCATATCATGTCTCATCTATGCTCATCTCTACTCACCTTTGCTCATCTGCTGAACATTCTTGATCTAAAGAAGAAGAATCATCATAGGGGAGATCAATTTACCATGAAGGTATATATATGCCGATCCTATATTAAAGACAATAGGGGAGATCAATTTTCCATAAATGACACATACCTGATGACCCCATGCCCAACAAGCTGATAAGAAAACTCCATCCAGATATTAGGCGAGATCAATTTACCACAAGGGTAAAGATCTGTTGGTCGTATGTCACGTGACTTGATCTTAAATACCAAGTGGTTGAACACCATGCATCCTAGACTTAGGGAGATCCTAGATGTGTCTGCCATAAGTAAATCTCTGTCGAACTAAGTGTCTCCTCACTCATTGGACAGATGAGTAGAAATCCCAACAAGCCCAACTTTTGTGTAGGATGCATATAGGGATATACTTTGACAAGTCCCAAATGTGATAAGGGAGATCAAATTGTCAAAAGGACAAGGATCTAGCAACCCTATAGTGTAGATTTCCCACAAACATGGGAGCTCTTTGACTCTATTCACTCCCTGGGAGCTCATAGGGTGGAAGAGCATAGCTCAGTCTTCATGATCAGTTGTGACCTGGGAGGGTCACATCCACCAGTCCAAGTTGCTCTTTGACAACCAAGAATTTCCCTTTCAGTAAAGCCTTGGTAAGAATGTTTGTATTTTTCACATCAGTCAAAATTTGATGGAGTCTTACGACTCTTCTCTACATCATATCTTAGATATATTGACATTTGATCTCAATATGATTGGACTTGTCATGGAACATGTGATTCTATGCCAACTGGATGCCGCTCTTGTTATGGAAATATGTCAATGTCGTATCTAGTACCTGCTCAAAAAATGATCTTCCTCAACCATATTGTCTCGTAGTTAGCCATGCTAACAACAATATACTTAGCCTCAGTCGTGCTAAGAGAAACGAACTCTTGTTTCCTACTCATCCAAGATATCATTGCATACCCCAAAATAAAACAACACCCTGATGTTCTTTTCCTTTTGATAACATTTCTAGCCTAGTCAGAATCAATGTATCCATGTAGTTTCACATCTTCAATAGTATATCTCAATCCAAGATTGATAGTCCCATGTAAGTATCTCAACGCATTCTCAGTAGAGACCCAATGTGCATGTAGAGGCTTGATCATAAATTGAATTAGAGTGTTAACTGCAAAACATATGCCTAGACGAGTGTTTGCTAAGAACATCAATGCCCTAACCAACTATTGGTACTTAGTGGGATTTTCCATATCGGGTCCCGCAACTTCTCCACATAACTTCTTAAAATTGATCTCCATTGGTGTGGCCATGGACTTGCATTCTACAATTCAAAAATTTTCCAACATTATGACAACATATTTCCCTTAAGAAAAGAAAATATCACCAATTATCTTCCACACCTCTAATCTCAATAAGTAGTGCATTAATCTAAGGTATTTCATCTCAAATTCAGAAGCCAACTCCCTCTTACACTCAAGAATAAGAGGCTCTTCAATTGTCAAGAATATATCATCAACACATAATACTAAAATCATGGGAATACCTTGGATGACTTTGAAGTAGAGGTTTGGTTCAGCTTTGCTTCTTGTAAATTGAAGCTTCATCAGGTAGCTATTAATGTGGGCATAACAAGCCCTAGGGTTTTTCTTCAATCCACATAGTTTTTTCTTTAGCCTGCACACATGAGTTTTCCTGTCCTTCTCCTTAAAGCCCTAAGCTTTTTCAACATATACTTCTTCCTTGAGTACACCATCTAGAAACACAGTCTTCACATCCATTCGATGAAGTGTCCATCCCTGGTTTGTAGCTAGGGAAACAATAGATCAAGTAATAGTATAGCATGTAACTAGTGCAAATATTTCATCATAGTCCTATCCCTCTTTATGAGAGAAACCCCTAGCCATAAATCTTGCCTTATATTTCTCAATACTTCCATTTGCACCATGCTCAATCTTGAACAACCATTTATAAGTCACAACAAACTTTCCTCTGAGTCTTGGAACCACTTCCCACACATCGTTATTCATGACGAATTCATACTACTCTGCCATAACGTCCTTCCATACCTACTCTTCCACTGCTTCTTCAAAGGTGCATGGTTTAGTCTGTATCATGTTGCTCATAGCTACCACATATCCCTAGTATTGGCATGGATTATTTCTTTCCCTGAAGGTTCCTCTTACAACAACATGTCTCTCAACATCCTATAAAGTATCACGAAGCCATAGTGATCTCTTTTTGGCAGGACGATTACGTAGAGGGATATCCAAGGGGTCCATAGGTTCGAAAATATCATTGAAAAGTTTAGTCTCTGGTCTAGTCATAGAAGTACCTTCTTGTGTATCCATAACATCATCCTTCCTTTCAACATTGGTAGGGGTAGGAGTGTCCCTTGATTTCCCAAGATAAACATCTTCATCAAATATAAAATCCTTGCTAAACTCTATATTCCTTTGACTTGGAAGATATATTCTATAAGCTTTAGAATTTTCACAATAACCAACAAATGTACCTTTCTTCCCCATGGCTTCCATATAGTTCCTCTTGTCCTTCAACACATGAAAGTATATGGGGAAACCAAAGACCCTCATGTGTCCAACATCGAGTCTCACACCTATGAAAACTTCTTTGGGAGTATTCCCACTCAAGACTTGATGAGGAGTCCTATTTTGAACACAGACAACAGTATTTGTAGCTTCTCGTCATAGAAACTTTGACAACCTTTGATCATGTGACATAGCTTGGGAAACTTCCACGATGGGATTTTCATTTGTTCAGCCAATCCATTTTGTTGTGGGTTCTAAGGCATGATCATCGCCTTCATGATTCATTCTTTCTTACAAAAGTCAATGAATTCTCCTCCATTATCAGACCTAAAAACTTTGATTCTCTTCCCGTTTTGCTTCTCTATTAGGGCCTTGAATTTCTTGACTATGTTGAATCCTTGGTCCTTGTGCTTCAAGAAGAAAATCCATGAATTGCGAGGGAAGTCATCCAAAAATATTATGTAGTAAAAGTAGCCACAAAGATGTCACTAGCATAGGTCCATATAGATCAAAATGTATTAGTTGAAGCATTCCATTGGTCCTGCTCCAGCTAGAAGGGAATGGTCCCTTTGTATTCTTTCCACTTGCACATCCTAGACAAGCTCCATTGTGATTTTATTCAACTTTAGGTATTCCAAAAACCACCTTCCTCACCTTAAGCAAGGCTTCATAATGAATTTCAATGAATCTTCGGTGCCACAACTCACATTGATGATTAATATGACGAACCAATGCACATATCAGTCTTCCATTGACTTGATAAATGCCTTGAATTCTTGATCCCAAAGTGGAATAATCCCACAAGATAGATTACATTGGCCAAGTGGGGACCTTTCCATTTATAAAGCCAACCTTCATTCCTTTGTCCTCCAATGAAACTATAGACATACGATGAGTTTTCAATCCCAACACATATAGAACATCATGTAGATGTATAATTTGACAATAATCCAAATGATATTAAATAGAAACACACCCCTCTATCGAATAAGCACAATTTCCCAAAATAATGATATTCAAATTTGTCTCCCTCTCAACCAAGTTTGAGAGGACTTCACGATAACTAGCGAAGTTTCTTAAAGCCCCACTATCTACAAACCAACTATCAAATGAATTCGGAGGAGAGGAACTAGAAAGAGCATATAGGAAAATATTTAGATTGAGTAGTAGTTGAATTATTATTTTACCTTGAGTTCCTTGATCTCTTTTGAGGACGATGGTCCTCTTTACGAACAGGAGGGTCTCCTCCTTTTCTTCTTCGCATGTTCCTTCTACCTTCTAGACAATCTTAGGAATAGTGACCATACTAATGGAAATTGTAGCATTTGATGTTGGATGTGTCCTTCCTAAATCATCTATTATTATTCTTTAATCCTTTATCATTTTTCTTGAATCCTTGATTGTTTTTCTTTAATCCCTGACCTTGCCTTATTGATTTTGATGGTCCTACTTTTCATTTCTTCCTCTTGTCTTGAGCAACAAATGCAAAGGGTTTTCCTTCTTCATGGTTTTGAATTCTCCCTTTAGAAATCATCATGGTCTCCTCTTGAGTGCACTTTCATGTAGTTCATCAAATGAAGGGAACTTGTCATTATTTCTATTGGTGGTAATAAATGTCTCCCAAATCAGTGGAAGACCTCCTAGGGAAATTAGAACCACCTCTCTGTTAGATGTAATTTATCCAACAAATAACAATTGATCCTTGAGTTGAGATATTCTCATGAAGTATGATTGCATAGTCTCCCTCTTGTTCATGTCAATCTCCTTAATTTTTTTTCAAGGAAAGAATATGGTTCAAATTTTTGACCTCATACATCCCAACCAACTTATCATACATTTCCTTAGACTTATTCAACTTTCATACATAAGTAATCAAATGATCTCTTAATAAATCAACAATAATTTTTGTAGATTTGACCTCACCTTTCTTATACTTGCACTTGACTGCAACAAAATCGTTATCCAAAGGCTCATGTACCTTTCCTTCAACATATTCCAAAACATCATTTTCCTCCAAAGTCAAATCAACCCTAGCTCTCCAAACAACATAATTAGATGAGTCATTCAACTTCTCTTCAACCTTGAAGTATGAGGTAGACATATTGACCAAGTCAAATTTTCTTCAGAAGCATATAAGAGATCTTCAGGGTGTGATTTCTCTTGTCTCCTTGTGATGAGCACCAATATTGCAGCAAGAATGTTGCAACTCCTGGGGCTACCAACTTTACTTTATCAACCCAGGGTTCGTACAAACTTGGAGGTGACAGTGTTGTATACTCAAGTAGATGCAATGGGTCCACTCTTTGTCACTGCTAAGCTGGCGATAGACCACTATGGTTTCTAAAACCAACCTTCTATTGATTCAGAAGGAGTTTTATTACTAATGAAGAAAAGGGAATTTTGCACTAATTGGGAGAATTGAAATATTGTCTTCTACAGTAAGGAAAGACTGAAATAAATGCTTTAAACACACCACTCATCTCAATAATTTCTAAGAGATTTTGCTTCAGAAGATTTATAAGCTAACATGTGTGTAATTGTAACTACCCTAGGCATGTAATCTGAAATAACCAAACATTCTACTACTGTGCATATGAATGAACACAATAACTCCTTTTTCCTTTTTATCCTTTTTTGTGAAAATGTGAATTCTAAATCTTCTTGGTGATGTGGCAGGTGGGTTAGAGATGGTGATGGAAGGTCAGATGGCTTGGGAGGGAAGTAGGGGTCTTATCCTATCTTCCTGGATGCTTTTTCCACAAATTGGCCTCAAAATAGGCCACTACAGGGCGTCCTACAGGATGTCCTTATGCTTCCTACAGGATGTGCTAATGCTCCTACATGATCCCTTGTATTCCTATAGGATCCAGTTGAGAGAAATAGGGGTGACTTGGAAGGTGGTATAGGGTTGAGGGAAGGTTAGTGATGGAAGAAACAAGGCAAGGGTGTGGCTAGGACTTCCTTAGAGCTCAAATCAAAGTTTGTAAGATCACTGGATTTGCTCAACAAACCTATAAAGTTGTTCTTACGGAATGATGAATTGGTTGAAGGACTTGCTGGCTTTTGGTGATCATGGATGGATGAGGTTAGGCTAGGTTTGCTGGCATGAGATCCTCGTGTACTATTGAAACTCTTGCAATACATACATTACTGGGATTTATCCATGAATCATATCAAGTAGGGAGGATTTCTAATCAACTTAAGAAAATAGAATTTCATTATTTAGTTTCCTAATTCATGCATGGAAATACTTGCAGAATATTGTGAAACACCATGAGATCTAATACAAAGCTGAAGATATCAAAAATGACGATTGAAACCTATTCTTGAAAAATGAAAAGATGTGGGCCTAAGTAGCAGAAAACCCTAAATTCCATAAGAAATCAAAATTCTATCTTTTTGGGGCTGAATAAGATTTTTTCCTCAAACCATGGTCCTTGAAGGGAGAAGTGAGGCCAAATCCACCTACTATCAATCTTTTTGGTATTCATTTATCTCTCTAAAGCTAATGCTAAAGAAATGCACAAATGGAAGCAAACTAATCAAGTTCACCACTACTTGCAATGAAACAATGCTAAAATCAATTCAACGCTTAATCTATGAAATAACCTAAACATACTAGTACACAAAGAGGAGCCTTTTCTACTAGGGTTGGGCCCTAACCCAATAGATTTAGCCCTCTGAGTCAACTCAGTTCTGGATCGAGGAAATTCTCAGTCTCATTATCATATTAGAAAAATTACATAACAATGTTTTTCCACAAAGTTTGAACTCGAAAATGCTTAGTGCTCTTACATAAAAGATATGAATCCTAATGAGGCTCTAGGCCTCCTTATTTATACAACTGAAGTCTCCAACAAATTTCTTAGATATAGGGAGGCTTGGCTCCCAAACTCAAGATGAACTGGCTCTTAATTGTCACTGGCTCAACTGCCCATGATCTCCATGACTTGGTTTCTTGCAACTCCAAGCTAGTGTGATTTGATTGAGGAATATTCGAATGAGTGAGAATTTAATGAGGAGGATCTATCTCCTATAATCTCTCCTCCTTGTCTCATTCGAGTTTCTAGCCTTAATTCGCCAAAATTTCCAATATTTGCTCTCAAAAACCTGTAATCAATGCACATTAGACCACTAGACATACATCTTACTTTTACTCATCGCATTAAGCAAAATATAATTAAAACATGTAAGGAATTATGAGAAGAGTTGATTTTAATAATCTTGGAGGTGTATTAAGGTCCATATAGTTACCCAATGGTAAGGCTCATCACCTTGGGCTTGTCTTTACCTCAACTTTGATACCATGTTAATTTTTTAATGTTTTATTTTTATTTTTATTTTTTTAATTTTAATTTTAATTTTAATTTATATTTATTTATTTAATTTAATTTAATTTAATTTTTATTTTTATTTTTTTAATTTATTTTAATTTTATTATTTATTATATTATATTTATTTTTATTTAATTATTTTATTTTATTTATATTTATATTTTTTTATATTTATTTTTATTTTTATTTTTATTTTTTATTTTATTTTATTATTTTTATTTTTATTTTTTTATTTTCATTTTTTTTTTATTTATTATTTATTTATTTTTTGAATTGGAATAATTCAATTAATAAAAAATATGGTACAAGAAGATACAATAAGAGAGATAGAAAACCAGCAATCGAAAAATGATAGGACTATCAACCTCGGTTCTGGAGAAGGAGTGAAACAAGCAAGAAGCTACAACATATGGCTGGAAGCAAAAAGACTGACTTCTACGCATAATGGGCAGAAGCCTCAACACGAAGCTTTTTCCCTTTCCTTTTTTTGACTTCGACCCAACCATCCTAGGGTGAATGAGCAATAACAACTTGAAGATTGGGGTTCTCCACAGGGGGGCCCTCCTTTTTTGAATCAGAGGAGGAGGTCAAATGGATGCGTTTCTGGGTGATGGCTGTATCAGAAGACTGCGCTGGACCATCGGTGGAAGGGACCATAGAATGAGGGTCTTGATCCAATTCCACATCGCTACCTTCATCTTTAGAGCTGGAGGATTCAGAATCCATGACTAGAGGTGGAGAGCATGGAGCCCATCATTTGGACTTGGGCTTGGAGAGGTTATCCTTATTCTTTTTTGCCGGGAGAGATGGACAGGTGTTTTGCAAATGCCCTGATTGGTGGCAATGGTGGCAACGGAATGCAGTATTTTCGTAATCTAGTGTCTGGGTCCAGACAAAGTCATTTATCTTGAGATTGATTTGGTCTGGAAGTCCTTTGCTCAAATCTAACTCCGCACATATTCTGGCATATGTGTAGAGACCTTTGTTTTCCCACCAGTAATCTCCCATAATGAAACTGCCCAAGGTGTTGCCTATAGCTCTATAGATGGCACCATGCCATAAGTGGGCAGGTAAGTTTGGAAGCCTGATCCATACAGGTGTCCTGGTAATGACTGCAGTTGCTGGATCAAAATCTAGGAACCAAAGAGTCAAGAAGAGCCATTCAGTTCCCATGAACCAAGGGCCTTCTTCTAAAGCCTTTTCATAATGCTTACTGTCATCAAATAGAATAATGAAGTATCCTTTTGAACAGAAACTGATCTTACAATGATGAGTCCAGTTTGCATGGATCCATGCATAGAGATCTTGAGATCGTGGCCACAGTCTGTTAAATCTGCAAATGATGGCTCTTTCTGCAAATTCTTGAATTTGGTTTGCAAGACCTTCATGGGTGATTTCAACAGAGGGAACTTCTCTATCTTGTCAACCAAAAAAGGCTTAGGTTTAAGGGCTTCCAGGGGTTTGGGGTTCTTAGAGTGTACTGCATCTTTGTAAGAGAAAGGAGGAGCAGAGGATGACTGTCCCACTGCACCTCCTCTCAAACGAAGGGTTAAAACCAAAGAGCTGTTTCCGCTAATGCTATAAGAAGAGAGGGGAAGAAGGTCTTCAAGTTTTTTACCTTGAAAGAGAAGTCTCTGGAGGCCTAAAGGGATCCCAATTCGCCGTTCTAGATCCAGTTTGAGATCCTGCACCAGATCTGAAGAACTGACCCATTGCAGGACGGTTCTGCCTGTAGGTTGAGAAATTTGGATCTGAAAGGAGTCAAAGAAGTGCCTAGACACAGTGCGAGGGCCTCTTGTGCTTCCGAGAGAAAATCTGCCATGGAAATGATAGGGAGGGGATTTCTCCTCTGCAAGCATATCTGGCGAGTTTGAGAAGCAGATCCGCTGCTGGCTTATGACAGAAAGGATGACGGAACCATCTATGCAATAGAAATCCCTATGCAGAGGCTTGCTAACCTGTCGTTTCAGCTCTGCAACCTAGTCGATATGTATTACTAGCATTGGTACCTCTGCAGGCAGATTTGGTAGGTTCGAGAGGCAGATATGCTGCTAGCTATAGCCATCCAACACTAATTTGATTCTGGCTATAGCCTGTTTGGAATCGCTGAGAACATTAAGAATGGCCTTGTGGGTATCCTCCATGAATTCTCGCTTGCCCTTTTTGCACGAAACCGCGTAGTGAAAACCCTCTTCATTAATCTCCATCGGTTGCTCCACGGCCACTGCATACTGCACCTCTACACCAGGCAGCTGGAGAGGAATATCCAGCCTCGATAGGCATTTCCTCTTGAGTAGCAACGAGGGGCCCTTGCAGCTAGAAACCAAATCATTCTCCGGGCTCTTCTCCTCTGGGACACTGACACACAGAGACACGACCCTCTGCTGCACTTTTTTCACTGGGCATTTTCCCCCATCGCTCCATAGAAGATTCTCATCTCTGATTACCAACATAGGCCAAAGCCGAGACCCCGCAAAACTAGTCTGAATACCCCCACTCCTGGGCGTCTGAAAGCCATGATTCCAAGGGGAACCTGCACAGATTTCAATCTCAGAATCATGTAAGGACGAGGACCTGCAAGAGACCAAAACAGAGGGAGAATTCCTTGCTACAATGCAAGCCATATTCACCGACCTCCTTTTTTTTTAATGTTATATGTTGCAACAATCACTTATAACAATTCTTCTTCCAATAACTATTAATTATCCCATATCTTTTCAATATTCTAATATCAATAACAAATTTTAGATATAACATTAAACCAAATTCACAATAGAGACAACCAAGAAGAATAGAGACACAAATATTGGGCAAAGACTAGGGAAAAAGCCCACAAGGGGGAAAAACCTTTCCAAATTCTTCTTCTATTAGATTGTATTCAAATGTTCAGTAGAGAGATACATAGTCCAAATTCATCCAACATATAGTCAAAGGTCAACCCTTAACTAACCAAATCAACCAACTAATATCCAGTCAAATATGAGCATGTAAGTCAAATCTAATCAAACATCAAATCTGCAATTCCTAGTCAAAATCAACAGTAGTCAATGCAACCTTAACCAACCTTGGTCAATGTTGAGAAATCTAGGGCATCATGCATTTCACTTGATTTATCTTTTGTTATGACATTATCTTATGAAGTTTTACTTATTGTATCTTCTGTTCAAGTTATTATGTTCTTATCATTAAGACTAATGTTAATCCATGAAGATCACTATGAGAGGGAACACAAGATGTAGGCACACATCTAGGGAAAAACCCCTATGTGGGGGAAAACCATTCCTTTAGTAGATTCATATAATAGTGAGACAACCAATACACTTGATACCTAGATCAAGAAACTTCCATCCATAAAGTCAGTGTTGCATACACCTATTGGTTCATTTCTTCATATGATAACCATAAGTAGTTCTTCTTGACTTCTATACTTTAGTCCTGCAATAGTAGCTATCTTAAATTTGTAGTTATATAAATACTTAAAATCATGAAACCTCAGTCCTATATTCATTCAAAATTATTGTCACACATGATTTCTATAGCTATACGTAAGTCCTCGGTCTAGTACTTATATCAAATGTCAAATCTATAATTTGGAATCTCAGTCCTATAGCTATACCCAGTTTCATTCTTGTGGCTTCTCTAAGGAATCTCGATCATGTAACTTCTTTAAGGAATATTGGTTTTGTAATAAATGGAAGTTTGTAGTCACCTCTTGTAATTACTTCAATGCTTTATTGTTCTTTGGATAGCCCTTATAATATTTTCTTTAAATGTTATATGAACTCCTGTAATACCATATTACTTCAATCCTATGATAGATACACATTTCAGTCCTGTAGTATTTAATGCCTCAAACATGGAATTATCTAGAAATTTGACCTTCTGTTTTGCTATCTCTGTGATCTTTCCAAACAACATCTTCATCTCTCTATTTGGTCAAGTTCATAAGGGTATTTATAGTTGTTTCTCACTATAAAATAAGGCGACTTGAGCAATTTGTGAAGCCGACTTGTGGAGGAGAGGCCGACTTTTGCAAGGTGACTTGATGGAGGATGATTTTGACATGAAAAAATAGATTTGACTTTGACTTAAATAAAAATCCTAAAAGCCAACAATGGATGCTTGACGTATGGCCATTGACCCAAGCATGAAATTCATGCTTTAATAAGTCAATTTAATAATAATAAATATTTATTTTGACAAATATATTACATTATACAATTATGAAGACCAAACCTAGTTACATTATTCAACACTCCCTCTTAAATAGGGAGGCATTATATATATATATTATATATAATATATATATATATATATATATATATATATATATATATATATATATATATAATATATATTATATATATATATATATATATATATGTACACTCCCTATTTAAGAGGGAGTGGTTATACATATATACATATATACATATATATAACATATATCTATATTATATCTCTCTCTCTCTCTAGATAGAATATATATATATATATAATATATATATATATATATATGGAATATATCAAAAATGCATGAAATATGAAGAGTTTAGGCACACTCAGTGCCACAGACTAGATACCTTACCAGGGTTATCTATCTAGGTGGGACTAAGATGGATTAAAGCTTTCAGCCAGTCTAGGTACCATTAGGCTTACTAACTAACCATCAACCCATGTATCTAGGTGCATATCCAAGGTTAAAGATACAAGACTAACACTACCTGCCCTCTTTGGGATCTAGACATCAAACACACATAGGCCAGTCAGATCTCCTCCCAAGCATCCACCACTAGATTCTTCAACTCTCCTTATCAATATATCCATTCGTACACGCATGCTTCCATAGTGTTCAATCTTCTTGTGGAGATATTTTACCTATACAAAACAAAAACCCCAATCAATAATAAACTTTCAAATATGCAAGTAAGCACAAATCTTCGGGGTCCTCAATTATTTAGATGTTTCTAATATCATAATCAAGTTATCCATATTCAATTTGTCGAAAGTATTTCTTCTTCTTTCATTCCTTTAGCGACACTAATTCCTTCTCCAATTTCTTGTTCAGGGTATACATCACGACTATGATAATATGCCCTCCCTCTCAACTGGTGAAATGTACTTCAGGCTCCCGGTTAACTTAGCGAGATCAAAAAATTCCTTTTCTTATAACATCGCAAAATATTTTATGGCTTCATTTCTTGATCATCATCATTCATATGCTTATATAAATGTATTTATTATCTTTAAGATTATGCATTTACAAAACTTTAATAGTAGCTACAACGAAAACAAATATACATAAGCATGAAGTTAGCTATATGGAAATATTAGACTTTGGACACTAAACAACTAAACCTAGTTAGGTTTATGCTAGACATCAACTTCTTACTAGGGTTTTGTCATAAACCCTAGACTTCATCATAAATATTTCGAGCAATTCAACCAAGATATCAGTCTCGTTATATCTAGGGCCTTAATAATACTTTTAAATATATATGACATATTCTACCATCACTTAATGTAAACCCTAGAGACACAACTCTTTAGATATTAGTGATTCAATATATTGTTATCTAAAGTTTCAACAATATGCTTTTACATGACAAACTTTTATTAGAGTTTGTTGCAAACCCTAGGCTAAATCATATTGAAAATAATATCGTATCCTAGAATATCAATTAGAGCTTTATAGACACTATGTTTCACAAACTAAAACATGAACATTAACAATTATGACGTCATTTATAGATATCTATGATGCATGCACTAGAATATCATATTTATATGCACTAGGTAAACACAAACATCAATACATCAAAGTTAGATATATAACAATTTCATGCAGACTAGGGTTTTGATCATACAGATTAATATACAACTAGGGTTTTGATCTTAGAACTTCATGTTAGATAATAAAAGGGTATTTCTTATAAACCCTAATTTACCAAACCCTAGATATCTAGGGTTTCAATTCATAACTTAGACACTAACAACAAGCCTTAAAGGACTAAGGCTTCTATCATAACAATACCAAACTCCTAAACATAAAAATCAATAGACTTTCTAGATTTCATTAACAACCCTAAGTAGACTAGGGTTTCATAAGCAATTTTGACACACCCTTTGGTTAGGGTTTTACATAAAACATTTTAGGGTTCCATAAGAATGATCAGATGATAATATAATGAGGGTAGATTCAATCTAATGATTAATCACCCTAATAAGAATATTTACGATTCAAAACCTAGACATGAGAGAGTTAGTAATACCAAGCAAATATTTTAAAATAATTATACTTTTAATGAAGAAAAACTCCTTACATACCTTGATTTACTGCTTTACGAACCTTGTAGGGTTTTCTTGAAGTGATGCTCCTTAAACTACTTTACCTAAGTGTCTATTGTAGCTTTGGTTGTCTTGAGTCAATTTGTACCTATAATGAAGAATAGTGCCAAGACGAATCCTAATCCAAAGATGAAAATAAATATGTCCTAGACCAATGATACCTATCTTCACTTGCAATGCAAAGTTGTCAAGTATACAAAATTCTTGATGTATACTCTAGATTGTTAGTATAAGAATTTGACTCATAGGTAAATCATAAGCTTATGCATATAAGTCAACTGACCTAATTCCAAAATATTTCTAATCTGCAATACTAGAAATAATTTAGATAGAGCTTAATTAAAGTTGTAATCAAACTTTGGGATATCAAGAATTTGTGGGATACTCTAGGACATAATTACAAAGACTAATATGAACTAATCCTAGACTTTGCTTAACAATCAAGTATAACCCTAACCAGACCTATACCAATTTTAAAAAATTATCCCTTGACCAAACTAAAAACAAATTTGAGCAAACCCTAACCTGAATTCAAGGAAACAAAAAAAAAGCATGTTAAATAACTCACCTGTGATTGTTCCTAATTACCTTGACTTTTCCACAGATTCGTGATGTGTTATATATTTGAATTGAAGGAGATAGAGGGTAGGTAATCAGATCATAGTTATTGTAAGACATGTGCCTTTCAATTCTTATTTATCATGACTATGTGAAAGGAGGAGTCTATTTTAGTTTTTATTATATGATTAGTCTTCAGGAGATGATATGTAGGAGAGTATGAGATTTGATCATCAAGGTCGAGAGGCCTGAAACTGCAGACTATATGTTTCACTTTCTTTTAAACACTATTTTTTGTGCCTTCTCGTTTCTTGTCCAAGTTCATGGTCACATTTCTTGTGGTTAAGGCTACTTCATAGTGCCCAACATTTCTGATTTACCTCTTTGAGAAGCTCAATATTAGTTGACCTGAATTCTTTTCCATGACTTGTAGCCCTTGTGATCTCCTTTATGCCCTTATGCAATTGAACCATGCTTTGATACCATGTTGAGAAATCTAGGGCATTATGTATTTCACTTGATTTCTCTCCTATTATGACATTATCTTATGAAATTTTACTTATTATATCTTCTTTTCAAGTCATTATGTTCTTATCATTAAGATTAATGCCAATCCATGAAGATCACTATTAGACGGAACACAAGATGTAGGCACACAACCAGGGAAAAACTCCTAGGTCGGGGAAGAAAGAATCAAGAACCCTTCAGTAGATTCATATCACGGTGAGACAACCAAGACTATTGACACCTATACCAAGAACCTTCCATCCATCAAGTCAACCTTGCATACACCTGTTCATTCATTTCTTCATATGATAACCATAAGTAGTTCATCTCGACTTCTATACTTCAGTCCTCCAGTAGTACCTATCTTAACTTTGTAGTTACATAAAGACTTAATCTCGAAGCCTCGGGCTTGTATTCATACAAAAGTCTTGTCACGCATGACTCCTGTAGCCATACTGTTATGATATACAAGAACCCCCCATTTATTTATATATGAATGTATTAGGAAATTATTATATAAATAAATGGGGACCCTTTAAATTTTAAAAAACATAGAAGAATAAAATAGTTTAAGGTTTTAAAAGGACAAATTTAATTTTTTTTAATAAACAAATCCAAATTCATTAGGTCCTAACAACTCGAATGAACCTTCCTTAAAGAAATCCCAACTATCACATTTCACAAGTCTTCAAATGAACAATTCCCCATTTTATCCTTTCAAAACTTGGATGCGATAAAGTATAGCCCTTGAGAACAAAAGGTGTCCAAAACTCAAAAGTCTTAGGTATTGTTAAAAAATATACCTTATATCGGGACTTGCCTGCATCACCATTTTATAACGAACACGATATATGCAAAACTTGAGGACCATTCCGATCGTGATATGTGATAAACCATCTAGACGCAATAAAACAATTAACACAATCTATAAACATGTCACGTTCGGATGGATCACAAATTACCAAAAGGCTCGTCGCTCCTTTCACCTCTAATCTTCCGATTGTGATAAAACTACTTGTTAAATGGCACAACTTTAACTAAAATCATATGAATGAACAAATAAAAGGAAAAGTTGTGCTTATTAATCATCAATCAGGCCCATTCTAATGCCACGTCATTCCTCATGATTTCGTAATTGCAAAAATCCTTTGGCTATATCCATTTCCCTCCTCTACTTGAACCTCTGATTGTGATATTGTGATCATAGCATTGCAATTCCCATACCTAAAGAACCGATATAATGATATCAATATCACATATCAACAGAACACATGGAAGTAGGCTCGAAATATCATTTCAAAGGATTTTGTGATATGATCTATTAATGATATAATAAATTACCACGTGAAGCCATGATTTCAGTTATTAAAGACTTCTAATGGTATTTATGATTTAAAGCCCCCAAGGTGATTTGATGGCCTGTATATAGATTTGTTCACATTTAAACTATGATTCCCATCATTTCAAGCCTTGTATGTTCAAACGCTTCAGCATTTTAGACCTATTGCTCTTCATTCCTCTATGTTTCCAATTTGTAGGTTAAACTCAAGAAGAATTGTGTAACAAGATGACCAAGACAAAGAAAGGAAAGAAATTCATGGAGACTTCGCAATTCACACCTTTTTCTTCCAATGTAATAGAGATGCCCTTACTTTTCTCATACATTATATGTAGAATAGACAGTGGAACATCCTCGTGGGAATCCATGTACTAATTGCTAGAAAGCAAAGGGCCTAAGGTAATTCAAAGAGTGGCAACAATAGACACTACTTCATCTTTTGAAGCCTCCAACTATGAAGCTGCCAACTCTTTTCTTCACAGGATCGCTGCTCAACCCAAGCTCCTTCCTTATACCGATATGGTAAAATGGATAATTGAGAATATTAACATTGTCGATAGGACATTCTTGACTTTAGAAAAACAGTCATCGGGTCCTTTACAACTGAAGATTTGAAGAAAATGTACCATTTACCTGACCCAGAGAAGGTGTATGGCAAAGCTTTCCTTGAACATTTTTCAAGTGAGAATTAGGTAGCATCATATCCAATTAAAAAATGGATATCCTACCTGAACAAACATAATCATGAGAAATCATGTATGTACTCTATATCTTCTCTCGCTGATCCCTATTCTTATATCGCAACTATGATGTGTAGACTGTTTGGGCACCCTAATACAACTAAATTCTCAGTTGAATGTGTTCCTTTTATTGAGGCAACAGTCAATTATTATATAATGGATTGGGGAAATATCCTTTCAAATAACATTGCCTTCCAAATTCGAGAGTATAGGCAACATCGATATGTTACTACTAGAGTAGTTCCACAATTTTTTATGAGTGCATATATCATGGATGAAGTCTGTTTCACTACTAGTTTCCCAGCCATGGGATGGAAATGGACCATTTAAGGTCCCACTCCCATCCATATATATCATAAAATCTCGTGGGAATCTAATTTCCACACCCATTTCTATAGCCGTTTCCAAGGAGTTATGCTACCCATTCACCAAGCCGTTTTTGACAAAGGAGGCCAAAGATTGTCTAATGAGGCCAAAATTGATTTGATACCAATAGGAAGGTGGTTTTGAGAAGACATTTTTACCTATATTAAAGTCTATGGAAGTCTAGCACCTCCTCATGTTCTCCCATTGTATGTCCTGGATAAACCCTTGGCTAGGGAGATTGCCTATCAAACTGTATGGGATGGATTGACAAAGACCCTAAAGGAATCCAAGAAATCTCTTTGGCCTTCGTTCCCCATCCAATGCGGTGTTTATGCTCTACATGATTTCAAGCATGGTGCGGTTGAAATAGATAATATTACATGTTTGAATCTTGCTACAATTCATGGCAGACAGTTTGACCCTAACAAAGTTGGACAAAATTTCATTGCCAAAGTGAAAATTAGATAGTTCAGTCATGAAGATGACAAATATGATAACCTATTTGAATCTTCTAAACTATTTTCACAAGTGCAGCATTTGGCTATGCCAAAACTGAATCCAGAATTAGTAGTCCAATTCCAAGAATATAGAGAAAGAGGACTGAAAAATGTCCCTTTGGATATATTGAGGATCCCTCAACCAATTATGCAAGAAGAGCAGGATTCAAAACAAAACTCAAAAATGGTTCAAAGCATAATTTAGAGAAGAATTCAGAACATGGTTCATAACTAAATTCAGAGCAGAATTCAGAGAAGAGTTCATAAAAGAATTTAGAACAAAAATCATAACAGGTTTCCAAGGATATTGAAGTGGAAGACAAATCCAAAGAAGTACATATTGGTGAAACTCCCTTTAAGAATCAGCTAGATGAAGACTGGAAAGAATTTGATCAGTAGCTTAAAGGAAAACAAGGGGCAGAAAATGTTGAAATGGAGAAAAACTTTAACACACCCCATAACACTGGAAAAAGCTCATTTATTGATAGGGCTATTGATAAAGTTGTCACTATAGAGGAAGTTGATATCATCTTGACATTCCATTCATCTAAATTAGTCCTTAAGGTGGAATAAATCTCTCCTCTTGATGTCTTTTACAGTCCCAAACATTAGGCTGTGGTGAAAAGACAAAGGAAAAGGAGAAGAACAGAACCATCATCAACAGTCATTCCTGGTGGTATACCTATGGATATAGTATGGAAGGATACACCAATTGATCCTTCAGAGAATTTGACAAAGTTTTCATAGTTTGTAGGTGCTTATGCATTTGCTACTATTGACAAAGAAACAAAGGTTCAACAACTGGTCAGAGAAAAAGAAGAGAGAATTCAACATTTGGCAGAAGAAAGACAAAGTATTGACCATCAAATGAAGACACAAATGTCTCAACTCCAACACAGCTCTGATCAATTAAAGTTCCAATATCAGGGATAGACAAGTACTAAGGATGTCCAAATACAATAGGTCCAATTTTCACTTGATCAGTTGAAGGACAATCCTAAAGTGGAGGACTTTATAAAAGAAGCATTGGAGCTAAACACTATGTTATCAAGCCAACAAGAAATGTCCTATCAAAAGTTATCTATCATCAATACACTATGTGATACAAGTGATTCATTGATGAATCAATCATCCGATTTGAGGGTGACTCTCAATGACATTGATGATAAAATATCAAGATTTATAACATGGTAGGATACTCCAGAAGGCAGAGTAGCAGAACTTCCCATAATAGAGGAATCTCACAAGGAAGTCCTCTTTATTGATTGGGACATTTAATTGAAACAAGAAGAAAGAGTAGTCTCCAGAAAAACTAATGTTGCAAATAACATCATTGAAACTATCAATGATAACCTACACAATGCTAACCTAATTCAAGAATGCCCACCTAGTAGTCTTTGTGATATCAAAGTCTTGGAAAGGTAATGGAAAGAAACTTCAAAAGAAAAGGAATAAGCAATGAAAAAGTCGACCAAAATCGAATGGGAAGTGTATTGGAAATATCTTGTGAAGCCACACAGTCAGTGGCTTATGCTACGCTACCTTGCTGACTCATCCACCCATATGCTTCCTACGCTTTCAAATGTAGTGTACAAAGGACAACTATGCATGAGGACAGGTCAACATCCTGAAATTAAGACAATGTTGGATATTTACAAGCTTAGGTAGTGAATGAAAGAATAGACACAATTGCATTCTTGAGCTCGTCATTTCAACAATTTCTATTTCTGTATTTTTGTTACCTATTTTAAGTAGAGTTGTTTTAACCTCCTTAGAACTTTAATGTAATGTCTATTCTTATACTTTATTTTTATTATATAAACCCTTTCATGTCTACAAAGAAAAGGTCCCCAAATTTTATAAAGAAAAACTTTGGAAGCTTGCACTACTATACTCTGGAAGTTTGTCTTAGTAGAATGATCGGATCAGGGTCTTGAAGTTTTGTAGAGAAGCCTTAGCAAGGTTTCACTATTGTACTTTTGAAACCATCTTAATGAGAAAGATTGTACCAAAACTATTTCTTTCATGAGTAGAGTAATATACATCATGTACTTTTATCATTGTATTTTTGTTTTGTTTATGAATTGATAGTCATTTCTATTGTTTATTATATGTATCTCCTCTAATGCAATTGTGTATTAATTCACTTCTGAACATGCTATAATTGTCATCCTTAAGACATATATAAGCAATTTATGAACATTATTTGATGCGATATGTGTTTCATCAATTATTTTGATTAACTATTTAATCAAAATGATTATCTTAAAATCTTTTCATTTCTGTAAGTGTTTGATCAATCTTCATTATCATACACTAAGGAAAATTATTCTAGATCGCATAAACATAAGTAAACCTCGGGTAATAGATAGATTAATATTCATGTATTCTAGTGTATAAATCACCCCATATATCACTTAGGTTTTGGTCATAAACACTATATCCATTCTATCACATTTTTATTGGTAAATTGGTCCCATTATATCTAGTTGGAGCCACTATTCCAAATGGATAAGGTACAATATTCAAGTCCTCGAATGGGTGGTTTTCCCCATATTGTTGCAACTATTTTTGAGGCATCAACATTTTGGAACTAGAAGGAGGGCCACCGATTATGAATGGAAAAGAGAAGTCAATATAAATTAAAAATCCATTCCAAGAGTCACTCCCCCAAAAGATCACCTCCAACTTCTAGATCTTCATCCAAAACAACTATATCTATATCATAAGTTGAGCAATCATTTCTGAAATCTCCTAGTAAATTTCCTGAAACACCCTCTTCAGGTTATAATCTTGAGTTAGTTGAGGTCCTGAGTTTAATAAATAAATTAGGAGAAATCTCTATTTCGGCAGAAAAGCTTGTGCCATTTGAAGCTTTTGAAGGAAGTGTAACTTCTATTTTACAACCTACTCAAATTCTAACTTGTGCTCAAAGCGAGAAGCTTGGGTTTCATCCATTTGAGTTTCCTATTCCTTCTTTCTAGAAAAATACTAATAAATCTGAGTCACAAACATCTACTCATGAGGTTTTGTCAAATTCTCCTCCACAAACACCTTCATTCCCTCCATTCATTCCTGTTAATACCCGTTCTTCTCAAATTACTGGTGCCTGTTCATCCAACAATAATACAAAACCTGCCTCTTCTTCCACACAATAACCTGAATATAAACCTTTTCCCAAACTATAATAATGACAGGGAGACAACAACAACAAGAGAAACAACCTCCACCACCAGTCAGACCATGGGCCAATCCTGGAGTTGTGAAATGGCAACACCTCTCCATGATCTACCTAAGCATCCTAAAAAATGGCTACCAAAATTTAATCCTAATGATGGACTACTTGCTGAAGAGCATCTCCACAACTATATGTTGGCCATTAATCTTAATGGAGTAGTTGAAGAAGATTGTGTAGTAATATTATTTCCCTACACCCTCCAAGGATCAACAGGTTTATCGTATTTTTCATTACCACTAGGGTCTATTACTAATTGGGACATGTTTGAAGAACAATTATCAGCTAAATTCCGTGATAACCGCAGAATTGCATCCCTTATTAATGACATTTCTAATTTAAAAAGATTTCAATCCCATATTTAATAAATTTCTAACAAAATCCCAGCTGCATCAAGCCCTAGTGTTGATGTCCAGATCGAGTGGTATATTTCTTCTCTTCCTTCCAATATAGTGATTTTTGTGGATAGAGCCAATAAGGCTACTTTAGTAGCCAACATGAAAGAAGCCCTGTCTGTAGAAAAGAGAATAGTTGTAATGGAAGAGAAGACTGCTCAGGAAGAAAGAAAGACGAAAAGGTCACATTTAAGGATGAATTAAAGAAGAAATCCCCTAAGGATCCCTTTGATCTTGAAGGCTTGCAAAAATTCCTTAAAACCATGTCAAATGAGGTGGCAGAAATTAAGAAACAGGTAGCTGAGTCCTCTGCTAAAAAAAATTTTAGATCCTTGAAGAGGAACCAGATGTCTAATCCTCAACCTCCAAATACAATATTCAAAATTGAGTCTAATTTAGATGAAGATGATGAAGAAACCACTTTATTTGATGATGAAACTGAAGATTAAGAACTAGTTGAAGCACATGGGATGTGGGATTTTATCCTACCTACTTTAGACAATGAAGATGAGAAAGAAGATTTACCTGTTAGAACTATGAGTAAAGGCCCAAATGATCCAACACAATCAACCCAAAAGAAGAAGACTTCAACCTCTGCTACCAAGGATAAAGTGGTTAGTAAAAAGTCTTCTCCTACATCTCCTCAACCAACCCCATCCTCATCTAATGTTCTATCTTCATCCAAAACCTTGGTAGTTACTGATACCATGGAATATAACATAGTGAAGGAAATGAAGAAATCCGGAGCAAATATCTCTCTTCATGAGCTTAGTAAGCTAAACATCAGTAGAAGCTATCACTAAAAGAATTGAATGCATTTCCTACTTCTCCTATTCCTACTGTTGTGTTATCCAAAGCTTCTAGAGCCATTTTTAGACTAGTATGGCTAGTAGCTATCCTTTAGCTTGCTTACTGGTGGGTAGGCTGACTATCTAACTCACACACTCCTCCTTTCCTCTTGACTTATGGAATCTTTATTAAAAATCTACACAACTGCTTAATAAACTCAGGGGCCTCTTCAAACATAATACCAAGATCAGTCTACACAAAAATTAAATGTTTCACCCCAAAAGTCTGTAGACCACATTGTCCAACTTGATTGAACAAAAGTTGAAGTCTTAAGGGGAATGAATTCAGTCAACATTAGACTTTCTTCTAATCGAAAATTTGTCAAGCAATTGACATACTCATTGCTAATATTCTTGAATTTTATGGTTTAATTCTTAGTAGAGACTAGTGTCAGAAACTTCATGGATATTTTGCAACAGGTTGGTCTCACATGTTGCTCCCTTACAATGGAAAACCAAATCAAATTAGAATTGATCGAGAAAAACATTTGAAACATACAACAACTAATTTTGAAGATGAAAATGAACTAGTAGCCTTTAACAATAATATCATTGGAAACTACTTTGCTGAGTCTTTTTTAGGAAATTTCAATGCACAAAAGTCACCTTTTTTGGATAACTCTGTTACTTCCCAGATTGAGAACTTTTCTCAAACAGATTCTTCCAAATGTATAAATCTTGTAGATAAACCATTAGTTAAAACTTTATTTTGGACATTACATTTTGATGGAGCTAAATCCAATGATGGTGCAGGAGCCGGTTGTATATTAATTAGTCCAGAAGGAGAAAAATAAATGCTAGCATGTAGTTGGTAATTCAAATGCACAAATAATATTGCTGAATATGAGGCATTGATCCAGGGTTTGCATAAAGCAATAGGTCTTGATATAAAATATCTTCAAGTATTTGGAGATTCTAAAATTTTTATCAAACAAGTAAGGAACACCATTCATTGTCTCTCTGGACATTTAAAACATTACCAATCATTGGTTTAGGACATTACTTCATATTTTTTAGCATTCAACATCTCTCCATCCCTAGACGTAAAAATGCAAGTGCTGAGGTTCTGGCTAATATAGCATCGAAACATTTACCATAAAAGGACTACAGTCCAGATAGGTTTTCCATAGAATCAAGTTTTCAACCATTGGTTCCTGATAATGTCACCAATTGGTTACTATTTAATTATGATGAAGATATCCTAATATTTCGAACATCTGAAGGATCATATGAGGATCAGATAATTGATGAAAATGAACATGATAATCAGTTGAAATAGAAATCCAATGAGAATCTCATACCTAAATTTGTGGTAAACTTGAAGATCTTTATGATCTAAAAGATAGATTTAAGAAGGTTACGAATTCTAAACTCCAAATTTCAACCTTAAGGTTTGAACTAGTAAACCTTGGAATTGATATCAAACCACAAAACATCAATCTAGGACTTGGTCTATCACCTGATGAGAGAATAACCTTTATTCATTTGTTAGAAAAGTATAAAGGTACCTTTGGTTGGAGCTATGAAGATATTAAAACATATGATACCTCCATCATTCAACACATTATTCCCATGATATCCAATGACAAACCAGTACAACATAAATTAATGAAAATTCACCCCAATTTAGAAAGCCAAATCAAGTTTGAGCTGAATAAACTCCTTAAAGCCAAGATTATCATTCCTGTTAGGCATTCAAAATGGGTATCAAACTTAGTACTTGTTAGGAAGAAGAATGGTGACATTCATATTTGCAAAGATTTTAGAAATCTCAATAAAGCTTGTCAGAAGGACAATTTCCCATTACCGACAATGAACAAATACTGCAATTAGTGGCTAGTTTAGAGCTAATGTCTTTTCTTGATGGTTTTTCAGGGTATAACCAAATATTGATCCACCTAGATGATAAGTTAAAGACTACGTTCAGGACTAATTGAGGAACTTATGCCTCCCAAAATGCCTTTTGGTTTGATAAACACAGGGTCAACCTTCCAAAGAGCTATGGATATAGCTTTCAAAGGTCTAATAAACAAAACTATTGTTGTTTTCTTGGATGACATAACTGTTTATTCCAAGAAGAGAAACAACCATTTACATTACTTGAAGGAGATCTTCGAACACTGCAAGAAGTATGGAATTTCACTAAATCCAAAGAAATATTATTTTTCTCTAAATGAAGGTAAGATTTTAGGGTTTATTGTATCTAAAAGGGCATCTGTATCGATCTTGATAAAATAAAAGAAATTTCTGAAATTCCTTTGCTACACAATAAAAAATCTATGCAGTCCTTTCTAGGTCAAATAAGTTTTGTTCAGAGATTTGTCCCTGACTTTTCCCAAATTGTTTCACCATTACAAACCATGATCAATAAAAATTCAATATTTAAGTGGGAACATAATGAAAGGGAAGCTTTTTATTTAATCAAACAATCCATTATGAATGCTCCCTTTTTAAGAACTCCAAATTTTTCTAATCATTTCATCTTGTATACTTTTTCTTCTCAAACATATTATGTAGTTGTTCTAATACAACTTAATGATCAACAAATTCAAGCACCCATATCTTTCTTTAGTTCTAATTTTCAAGGCGTTGTACTAAATTATTCAGAGGTGGAGAAGCAAGTTTTTTTTTCATTTTCAAATCTGTAAAGCACTTTAGGCCTTTTCTCCTGAAAACACACACTAAAATAATAGTCCCATTCTCAATAGTGAGACAATTGCTTATGCAAAAGGAAGTACGGGAAAAGAGGGAAAATTGGGTAACAACCCTGCAAGAATATGATACTGGCATTAAACCAGCGAAAACTATCAAAGGACAAGGTTTTCGTAGGTTTCTTATAGGTACTTCCAACCTACCAGTAGATGAGGACTCAAGTAGTGTTGTACACATATCTGAGGTAAGCCTAAACGATTCAGAGTCCAAATATGTTGATCCCATTTTCTATTTAAAATATGGATATGCTCCCCCTGAACTCAATCACAAAAGGAAAAGGGATTTAAGATTACAATCAAATCAATATGAAATCATTGATGATGTGTTATTCAAATGAAATTTTGATTATGTATTATTAAGATTCCTAGAAAAGTTTGAAGCACAGAAGGTTTTGTAGGAACTCCACAATGGACTAGCTGATGGGCATTTTGAAGGAGATACTACTGCACATAAGATCCTACATTTTGGGTACTATTGGCCAAATTTGTTCAAGGATACCCATGAATACGCGAGGAAATGAAAAATATGAAAGACTACTACTGGAAGACAACGAAAACTAGCCTTACCTCTACAATTAGTCAAAATTGAACAACCTTTTGAAAAATGGGGATTAGACATCATAGGTGAGATTGTTCCTCATTCTTTAGAGCAACATAGGTATATCCTTATAGCTACAGACTATTTTACTAAGTGGGTGGAAGAAATCCCACTAAAGGTAGCCAATTCCGATGCTATCATTGAATTCATTGATCAATTCATTATTACTAGATTTGGCTTACCAACTGTACTTATGTTTGATAATGCATCTTACTTTTAAGGAAATAATATGACTGAATTTTCTCTTAAGAGGGGTTTTAAACTTAAGTACTCTACTAACTACTACCCCCAAGGAAATGGTATAGTAGAAACAGCCAATAAAAACCTCATAAGAATGATTAAAAGAACTATTGATAAGAGCCAAATGAATTGGCACAATTCTTTGACATTTTCTCTATGGGTAGATCGAATAACTTAGAAGGCTTCAATAGGCACTTCTTCGTTCAATCTAGTATATGGAAAAGAGGTTATCATCCCTTCATATCTAGCTCTTCCCTCATTATCCCTAGTGCAATTTATTGAAGAAACACCTTCTTATTCTTTAGAGCTAAGATAGTCTCAAATTCTTAAACTAGAAGAAGAAAGAGAAAAATCCAAGCTTACACATGCTTGCCATCAGCAGCTAGTCAAATCTCCTTTTGATGCAAGTTCTGTTCCACAAAATATTTTCAAATTGGAGTTCTCGTCCTTAAATGGGACAAGGAACATGAGGAAAAAGGAAAGCATACTAAATTCTAGAAAATGTGTCTTGGACCATTTCAAATTTCTGAAAAAATAGGCCCATCAACATTCATATTGCAAGATTTATCAGGAAAGAGAGATTCTCTTCCTGTCAATGGGGTTATTTTGAAAAAAACCTTTTCTTATAATATAATATCTTCTACTGTAACATTATTGCATTTACGTTTTTAGTTATGTTAGAAAAGAATGTTAAATAGCATTACTTTTGGCTTTACAATAAAATCTCTTAAAACATTTTTATGATCTTTCGCTTTGAAAGTAGGAATTCTTAAGGAAATGACCACAACATTGAAAATTAGATAAGTATCATAAAAATTTGAAATTTTATTTTTCCATTGAAGTTGTAAATTCTTTAAAAGCCCTCAAACTTTATAAAATCCTTTTATTCTATTGTCAGTCAAGAAAGGTTATCTTTAACAAAGTAAAGACTATTTATAGCTAAGCATCCCCAACTATAAAATTGTCATCCAAAACAATTCTCCCCATCCATTAACTTTACCTTTTTTAGAGTGCAATTCAAAAATATATTAACCTTAAAAGATAAGGGGTCTCATCATGAGCCTTCTTACCATGTTCATAGGGAAATAATAGACTGACATTACCAACACTGAAAATCGAACTAGGGTAATGGCTTATGATTATTTTAATCTTAACACAAGGGGTCTCATCACAAGCCAACTTGTTCAGTTCAATTACAACCTGTGAATGGCATTGTCACTTTCTGGTCACCAAACCAGGACAATGGCTTTTAGCTAATGCAAAAAATTATCAAAATAAAAGTAAATAAAAAATGAAATACACATATACTTTTGGAATTATATCTAAATACTACACTCTTAAATGGATGGGATTCTGAATCATTGATGGTTAAAAGGTAACGCTATCGAGACTATGAACGCTTGCTGGTAGCAATGGCTTCACCTATGACAAATGAGTATATTAAAACACTAAGTTGTAAAAAGCCCCCTACTTTATCTTTACAACCAATTAAGGACTGACATAGACAAAAAAATATTTTCATCTATGAGAGGGTTTAAAAGGAATTATGAATAAATTGAGTTTTTTATATTCTGAGTATTGTTACTTATCCAGATATTTTGAAAATAGTCTTCCTTTCCTAAATTATTTTTACTTAGTAAATCTTTAGAAATTCCATCATTTTAAATCAGAGATAACTGGTTGTTCGAGTGAATTACCAATTGTTGTGCTATACAACAACTCCCCATTTATTTATATATGAATTATTAGGAAATTATTATATAAATAAATGGGGACCCTTTAAATTAAAAAAAAAAAAACATAGGAGAATAATATAGTTTAGGGTTTTAAAATGACAAATTTGTTTTTTCTTTAATAAACAAATCCAAATTCGTTAGTCCCTAACAACTTGAATGAACTTGCCTTAAATAAATCCCAACTATCGCATTTCGCAACTCTTAAAATGAACAATTCCCTATTTTTTTCTTTCAAAGCTTGCGATGCGATAAAGTATAGCCCCTGAGAACAAAACATGTCCAAAACTCAAAAGGATTAGGTATTGTTAAAAAACTACTTTATATCGAGACTTGCTTGCATTGCAATTTTATAACGAACACGATATATGAAAAAAATGAGGACCATTTCGATTGCCATATGCAATAAACCATCTAGACCAGATAAAACAATTAACACAATCTATAAACATGTCATGTATGGATGGATCATAAATTAGCAAAAGGCTCGCCACTCCTTTAACCTTCGATCTTCCCATTGCGATAAAATTACTTGTTAAATGGCACAAATTTAACTAAAATAATATGAATGAATAACTAAAAGGAAAATCTACACTTATTAATCATCAATTGGTCCTGCTCTAATGCCACATCATTCCTCGCGATTTTGCAATTGCAAAAAGCCTTCGGCTATATCCATTTCCCTCTACTCCAAAACCTTCGATTGCGATATTGTGGTAATCGAATTGCAGAGTCCCTATACCCAATGAACCAATATAATGATATCGTTATTTCATATGAGTAGAACACATGGAAGTAGGTTCTAAAAACTGTTTGAAAGGTTTTTGTGATATGATCTATTAATGAGATAATAAATTACCACATGAAGTCATGATTTTAGTTATTAAAGACTTCTAACGATATTTATGATTTAAATCCCCAAGGTGATTTGATGGCCTATATATATATTTGTTCGCATTTAAACTATTCTTCTTGTCATTTCAAGACTTGTATGTTCAAATTATTTTGCATTTTAGACCTAATTCTCTTCATTCCATTGTGTTTCCAATTTGCAGGTTAAACTCGAGAAGAATCTGTGTAACAGGATGACCAAGAGAAACAAAGGAAAGAAAGCCATGGAGACTTCACAATCTGCACCTTTTGCTTCTGACGTAACAGAGATGCCCTCACTTTTCTCAGACAATACACGCACAATAGACAGTGGAACATCCTCGTCGGAATCCATGTACCAATTGTTAGAAAAGCGAAGGGCCTATGGTAATTCAAAGAGTGGCAACAACAAACGCTACTGCATCTTTTGAAGCCTCCAACTATGAAGCCACCAACTCTTTTCTTCACATGATTGTTGCTCAACCCAAGATCCTTCCTTATTTTGATATGGTAAAATGGATAATTGAGAATGTTAACATTGTCGATAGGACATTCTTGACTTGAAGAGAAAAAGTCATCGGGTCCTTTACAACTTAAGGCTTGATGAAAATGTACCATATACCTTACCCACAGAAGGTGTATGAAAAAGCTTTCTTCGAACAATTTGCAAGTGAGAGTGAGGTAGCATCAGATCCAATTAAACAATGGAGATCCTACCCCAAAAAACATAAGCATGAGAAATTGGGTATGTACTCTATATCTTCTCTCATCACTCCTTATTCTTATATCGCAGCTATGATTTGTAGACTGTTTGAGCACCCTAATACAACTAAGTTCTTAGTTGAATGGGTTCCTCTTACTAATGCAACAATCAATTCTTATGTAATGGATTGGGACACTATCCTTTCAAGTAACATTAACTTCCAAATCTAAGAGTTTAGGCAACACGAGTATGTTACTACTACAGTAGTTCCACCATTTTTTATGAGTGCATATATCATAGATGCGGTTTGGTTCACTACCAGTTTCCCAACCATGGGATGGAAATGAACCATTTAATATCCCACTCCCATCCATATATATCATAAAACCTTGTGGGAATCTAATTTCCATTCCCATTTTTATAAAATCTTCAAAGGAGTTATGCTACCCATTTACCAAACTGTTTTTGACAAAAGAGCCCCAAGATTGTTTGATGAGGCCAAAATTAATTTTGTACCAATAAGTAGGTGGTTTGGAGAAGATATTTTTACCTATGTTAGATTCTATGGAAGTCTAGCACATCCTCATGTTCTCCCATTGTACGTCCCAATAAACTACTAGCTAAGGAGATTATCTATCAAACTGTATGGGATGGATTGATAAAGACCCTAAAGGAAGCCAAGAAATCTCTTTGGCCTTAATTCCCCATCCAATGTGGTGTTTATGATCTACATGATTTCAAGCATGTTGTGATTGAAATTGATAATATTACATGTTTGAATATCGCTACCATTCTTGGAAGACAGTATGACCCTAACAAAGTTGCACAGAATTTAACTGCCCAAGTAAAAATTAGATAGTTCATTCATGAAGATGATGAATATTATGACCTATTTGAATTTTTTGAACTATTTTCACAAGTGTGACATCTGGCTACATTGAAACTGAATCCAAAAAGGGTAGCCTGATTCCAAGAATATACAGAAAGAAGACTGCAAAATGCCCCTTCGGATTTGTTAAGGAACCCTCAATCAGTTAACCAAGAAGAGTAGGGTTTAGAATAGGGCTCAGAGAAACACTTAGAAAAAAGCTCAAAACAAGGTTTAGAGTAGAATTCAGAGAATAATTTAGAACAAGGCTCAAAGCTGAATTCAAAGAAGAGTTTAGAAAATAATTCTAAACAAAAATTAGAATAGGTTTCCAAGGATATTAAAAGCGGAAGACAATTACAAAGAAGTACATACTAATGAAAATACCTTCAAGAATCAGTTGGATGAAGCCTAGAAAGAATTTGATCAGCATCTTAAAGGACAACAAAGGGAAAAAATGTTGAAATGGAGAAAACATTTAGCATACCCCAGAACATTGGAAAAAGCTCGTTCACTGATAGGGTTACTGATAAAGTTGTCACTAAAGAGGAAGTTGAGATAATCACAACATTACCTTCATCTGAAATAGTCCTTAAGGTGGAATAAATCCCTCCTCTTGATGTCTTTGACAGTCCCAAACATTGGGCTATGGTGAAAATACAGAGGAAAAGGAGAAGAACAAAACCATCATCAGCAGTCATTCCTGGTGCTATACCTATGGATATAGTATGGAAGTATACACCAATTGATCCTTCAGAGAATTTGATAAAGTTTTCGCAGGTTGTAGGTGCTTATGCATCTGCTAAGATTGTCAAAGCAACATGGGTTCAACAATTGGTCAGAGAAAAAGAAGAGAGAATTCAATAGTTAGAGCAGTAGTTGGCCACCAAATGAAGACACAAATGTCTCAAATCCATCAGAGATTTGTCAATCAAAGCTCGAATATTAGGCAAAGAACAGTATTAAGGATTTCCAAATACAACAACTCCAGTTTTCACTTGATCAGTTGAAGGACAATCCTAAAGTGCAGGACTTTATAAAAGAAACATTGGAGCTAAACACGCTATTATCAGGGAAACTGTAAGGTCCCTATAATACTAGTGATTACCCCATTACTATTTTAGTTGTATCCCTTATTAATATTGTTGTGCTCCAATTGTCCCCATATTGTTATTACTGTGCCCCATAGAATCCCTCTATTGTTATTTTTGTGCCTTCATATTATTATTGTTATGTCGGCTTCATTATACTGTGACTCCTTAGACTCCTATATATAGAAAGGAGGTTTTTTCATTTGAATCATCCAAGAATTGTTCATTTATGTAATGTAAAGGAGGTTTCCCCCTCAAGGAGGCTGAATTCTAAGGCATTGATCTATCTTTTCTATCTTTTATGAGCTGGTTTCATAACATTTGGTATCAGAGATTTGAATTCTAGGGTTTCGCTGCTCCAAATAGGTCATTGTGGAAATTGCGCTATAAATTGTTTTCTGCGAGGTTTCAGATGCTATAAAAAAAACTCGTTTGAGAAGAAATTGCACTAAACCTCGGGTCCAAATTTAAGATCTTTTTGTGCAATATTTGCGGATATATGATCTGAGGAAGTCGGTCTTCTCGCAGACTCCTGAATTACATTCCAAACAGGTGACCTGGGGAAAATAGCCATAACTTTTGTTTTGAGCATTAGATTGAAATTTCATAAGATGTTAGAGAAAGAGGATGGACTGTACGTGTATATTTTTCAGATCCTAAGGTCGAAATGGTGACACATGGCACTTCATACAAGTTCGCTCTTCTGAAATGGTATATAATCAGGTCATCTTGGGAGATTGTGCATAACTCTTTCTTGGAGAATCTAAATTCAGATTGGTGGCATTGGAAAGAGGATGCAGAGGGTTACCACAGGTCATAATTTCAGAACTAGAAGATCTGAAATTACAGAGATACATCAGAGACAATATCGAGCTTCTACAAAGTGAAAAAAGGTGTGTAGATTTTTTTAAAATTTTGCTTAAGCTTGGTTTGAAAAATTATTTTGAAATAATTAAAAGGGCATAGTATAGCATTATTATTGGTAACTGATGCCTCGAGGAAAGAAAATGCAAACACCTAGTAAGAAACCTGAAAGCTCTAGCATGACATATGAAGAAGAGGAAGAAATGCAACACGATATATTAAAATTACGAGACCAAGTGCAACAAATGTCACTAGCACAAAAAGTAATAGAATCTAAGATGGATGGTTTAAAGAAAGATGCAGAAGCTAAGATGAATGACGTGGAAGCTAAGATGGATGATTTGAAGATAGATTTGAAGACACATTTGAAGACATGCATGGCAGATTTGAAGACAGATTTGTCAAATTTTCTACAAGAAATACTTACTAATGGTGAAAGGGTAGTAAAAGAAACTAGTGATGAGAAAAAAATAAATGTTAATCATGATTTCATAGAATCTAATGTTGGATCTAAGAAACACCATATTCCAAAAATCGATATGAGGAAGTTTGATGGCAAGGATCCTGCAACATGGATACTACAGATGGAGCAATTTTTCGATCTCAATAATGTGCAAAACACACAAAAGGTACGTATTTCCACTTTATATTTGGAACCAAATCAGTTTGTATGGTATCAATGGCTTTTCTCTCATAAAAAAGTTGTCACTTGGGCAATTTTTAGGGAAGAATTGACAGCACACTATGAGGATACAAAAAGCAACACTTTTTTTAGCCAACTGATAAGTCTCAAACAAAAGGGTTCAATGATGGATTACATTGAGGACTTCCAAAAATTGAACACAAGGGTAAAATATATTCTATAAGAGCATAGGATTGATGTGTTCATAGGGAATTTAAAGGATAATATCCAACATGAGGTTCACCTTTGGGAACCTGATTCATTGGAGAAGGCATTCAGGTTAGCAAGAAAAATGGAAAGCAAAATTATGGCAACCAGGAAGCCTACCCACTCACAACTATAAAGATGGAAGTGTTGTTGCCCCTAGCCTTCCACAACCTATAAGGTTGACACCACAAAAATTGGAAGAAAAAAGAGCAAAAGGGATTTGTTACAGTTGTTATAGCAAATACACTAAAGGTCATAATTGTGCCGAGAAGAAATTATTCTACATAGATTGTGAAGAGGAGGAAGAAAAGTTACAATAAATGTCAAAAGAAGAGGATATACTCCAGGAACAAACCCTAGATAAAGAAATAATGAATCCAACCATATCTTGTAATGCATTGGCTGTAATTACCACTCCTAAAACTATTAAGATAGAAGGACATATAAAGAAGAAAAAGGTAGTAGTGTTGATTGATTTAGGAAGTACCCACAATTTTATTCATTGTAAGACAATGAAAGAATTGAATTGCTTCCTATATCTAGCACCAGAGTGTCAAGTAATGGTTGGAAGTGGAGGAATGATAAATTGCTCCGGAAAGTGCTATAATATCAAGCTATCCATGGGAGAATATTTATTGAGTAGCCCAATGCTTTCCATTGCGATGGGAGGTGCTGATGTTGTACTAGGAGTCCAATGGCTACAATCCTTGGGTACAATAGCTTTTAGTTTTCAATAACTTTTCATGAAATTTTCTATGGAAGGAAAGGAAATTGAATTAAGGGGTATTGCAGGGAAACTGAGAAAGATAATAAGCTCTAACAGTATGACAAAGCTTCTAAAAAAGGAACAAAGAGGTGTAATTGCACAATTATGTTCGCTAGATGTTTCCACACCAAAATCATCTATTTCTCCAAATCTCCAAAAAGCCTTGGGCAATCATTCCAAGATATTTGAGACTCCCAAAGGTCTCCCACTTATTCGTGATCATGATCATGCTATTCATCTGATTCCAGGAAGTGTTCCTCCAAACATCAAGTTGTACAAATATCCCTATGCCCAAAAGAGTGAAATTGAACGTATGGTTGCAGAAATGCTAGAGGCTGGTATAATTCAACCTAGTCAAAGTTCTTTCTCTGCTCCAGTAGTATTGGTGCACAAGAAGGATGGATCATGGTGCATCTATCTGGATTATAGGAGCTCAACAAGCTCACTATTAAAGATAAGTTTCCCATTCATGTCATTAATGAATTATTGGATGAATTGCATGGATCAATTTACTTCACCAAGTTGGATCTTCGCTCAGGATATCATCAAATCATAATGAAGACTGAAGTCATTCCGAAAACAACATTTAGAACTCATGAGGGTCATTATGAATTTTTGGTCATGCCTTTTGGCCTTACCAATGCACCTTCTACATTTCAAGGTTTGATGAATTCCACTTTCAAACCCTTCCTTAAGAAAATTTGTGTTAGTATTTTTTGATGATATACTAATATACAACAAGTCTTGGAAGGATCATGTTGAACATGTTGACAGGGTGCTACAACTATTTGAGGAGAAACAATTATATGCAAAAAGATCCAAATGTTTCTTTGGAGTACAAGAGGTGGAATATCTGGGTCATATTGTATCTCATGAAGGAGTTAAGGTAGACCCTAGCAAAATTAAAGCCATTAAGGAATGGAAAATACCCACATCCATAAAGCATCTGCGACGATTTCTTAGGTTGACAGGGTATTATTGCAAGTTTGTTAAGAATTATGTGAGAATAGCAACACCTCTAACAACATTATTGAATAAAGATGCATTTTCATGGACTCCAGAAGGAACAAAGGCCTTCAAACATCTTAAAGAGGCAATGTGCCAAGCATCGGTCTTAGCTACATTGGACTTCACAAAAACCTTTATTGTGGAATGTGATGCTTCCAGAAATGGAATTGGTGCTGTTTTAATGCAAGATGAAATACCCATTTCTTTTGAAAGTTGTCTAATCAAGGGAAAGTTTTTACACAAAGCTATTTATGAGAAGGAAATGTTGGCAATACTACACACACTTAAGAAATGGTGACCCTACCTAATGGGAAGACACTTCAATGTAAAAAGGGATCATGATAGCCCTAAATAATTTTTAGAACAAAGATTATCCTCTGAAGAGCAACAAAAGTGGGTCACAAAGATGTTCAGTTATGACTTTGAAATCATCTACAAAAAAGGGAAGCAAAATGTGGTGGTAGATGCACTCTCAAGAAAGGATGAGGATGTGGAAGCATTGTTGTGCCCCATTTCTATTATCCAACTAGACTGGATAAACGAAGCAAGGGAGGAATGGAAGAATGATGAAGAAGTGTGGGCACTTATTCGAAAGTTACAACAAGATTCCAGTACATCTGATACATTTAGTTGGAAAATTGATTCGTTATGGTACAAAGATCGCTTATACCTCTGTAAGAATTCCCAACTCAAACAAAATATTCTTATGGAATTGCACACTTCTCCCTTAGGAGGGGACTCAGGATTTTTAAAAACTTACCACATGGTTAAGAAGGATTTTTTTTGGGATGGCCTTAAATTGGATATTCAAAAGTTTGTGGCGGAATTTTTGGTTGCCAACAAAATAAAGTTGAAACTATTAAGACCCCAGGTCTATTACAACCTTTATCCATTCCAAGCCAACGTTGGGAGGAGGTTTCAATGGATTTTATCATAGATTTACCGAAGTTTGAGGGAAAGAGTGTCATCATGGTGGTAGTTGACAAAATTACCAAGTATGCACACTTTTGTGCATTATCACATCCATTTAAAGCCAATACATTTTCTATTGCATTTATGGAAACAATTCAAAAGCTACATGGAAACCCAAAGATTATTGTAAGTGATAGAGATCGCATTTTCACTGGAAATTTTTGGATAGAATTATTTTCTTGCCTTGGTACTTAGTTAGATCATAGCTCATCTTATCATCCTCAATCTGATGGGAAAACTGAGATAGTAAACAAATGTTTGGAAGGATATCTTCGTTGCTTTGTATTTGATAAACAGACACAATGGGTTAAATGCTTGCCTCTGGCTGAATGGTGGTATAACACTTCCTTCCATACAACAACAAAAATGACCCTATTTATGGCACTTTATGGATATCAGCCACCATCCATCACATCATATTTAAGAGAAAATTCTAAGGTTCAAGCAGTGGGACATCACATCGAGCATCAACAATAAGTCCTCCAACTCTTAAAGGATAACCTCGTGTTGGTGCATAATAGAATGAAACAACAGGTAGATCAACATCACAAAGAAAGAAGTTTTGATGTAGGTGATTGGTTATTCCTACGACTAAAACCATATAAACAAATTTCCCTCAAGCAAGCTAAGAAGGATAATAAATTATCACCAAAGTATTATGGTCCATACAAGGTGTTGCAAAAGATTGCTACTATGGCATACAAATTGGGGCTTCTTGCAGCTTATCGAGTGCATCCAGTTTTCCATGTTTCATGTTTAAAGAAGGTGATAGGTGACAAGCTCCCAGTTCAAAGAATATTGCTAGAATTTGACGAGGACGGAAAAATTATATTGGAACTGGAAGCAGTCACAGAAACAAGAACTCAACAGCTACGAAATCGATCAATTTTGGAGTATCTCATCAAGTGGAAGAACTTATCCGCTAAACATTCCACATGGGAGGATGAGAATTTTATACAGAAGCATCCAGAACTACTCAAGCGTTGAGGACAACACTTTTTTTGAAGGAGAGGGGCATGCTAGGTCCCTATAATACTAGTGATTACCCCATTACTATTCTAGTTATATCCCTTATTAATATTGTTGTGTCCTATTGTCCCCATATTGTTATTAATGTGCACCATAGAATCCCTCTACTGCTATTTTTGTGCCTTCATATTATTATTGTTAGGTCGACTTGGTTATATTGTGACTCCTTAGACTCCTATATATAGAAAGGAGGTTTTTTCATTTGAATCATCCAAGAATTGTTCATTTATGTAATGTAAAGGAGGTTTCCCCCTCGAAGAGGTTGAATTCTAAGGCGTTGATCTATCTTTTCTATCTTTTGTGAGTTTGTTTCATCTGAAATAGTGCTTAAGATGGAATAAATCCCTCCTCTTGATGTCTTTTATAGTCCCAAACATCGAGTTGTGGTGAAAATACAGAGGAAAAGGAGAAGAACGAAACCATAATCAACAGTCATTCTTGGTGCTATACTTATGGATACAGTATGGAAGTATACACCAATTGATCCTTCAGATAATTTGATAAAGTTGTCTAGGTTGGAGGTGCTTATGCATCTGCTACGATTGTCAAAGCAGTAGGGCTTCATCAACTGGTCAGAAAAAGAAGAGAGAATTCAACAGTTAGAGCAGTAGTGGGCAGAAGATAGGAAAGGTATTGACCATCAAATGGAGACACAAATGTAGCAACTCCATCAGAGATTTGTCAATTAAAGCTCCAATATCAGGCAAAGACAAGTATTAAGGATTTCCAAATACAACAACTCCAGTTTTCACTTGATCTGTTGAAGTACAATCCTAAAGTGGAGGAGTTTATAAAAGAAACATTGGAGCTAAACAATTTGTTATCAAGGCAACAAGAAATGTTATGTCAAAAGTTCTCTATCATCAATCCACAATGTGTTACAAGTGATTCACTGATGAATCAATCATTTTATTTGAGAGTGACTTTCAATGACATTAATGATAAAATCTCAGGATTTATAACATGGCAGGATACTATAGAAGGCAGAGTATCAGATCTTCCCAAAATCGAGGAATCTCACAAGGAAATCTTCTTTACTGATTGGCACATTCAATTGAAATAGTTAAAAGGAGTAGTCTCTAGAGCAACTCATGTTGCAAATAACATCATTGATACTATAAATGATAATCTGCACAATGCTAACTTGATTCAAGAGTGCCCCCCTGGTAGTCTTCCTGATATCAAAGTCCTAGAAAGGCAATGGCAAGAAAATTCAAAAGAAAGGGAAGAAGCAATTAAAAATTTGACCAAACTCCACTGGGAAGTGTATTGGAAATATCTTATGAATCCACACAGTTAGTGGCTAATGCTATGCTGCCTTGTTGCCTCATCCACCCATATTCTTCCTACACTTTCATATGCAGTGTACATAGGACAACTACGCATGAGGATAGGTCAGCCTCCTTAAGTTAAGCCAATGATGGATATTTACGATCTCAGGCAATGAATGAAAGAATAGACACAATTGCATTCTTGAGCTCATTATTTCAATAGTTTCTATTTCTGTATTTTTGTCACCTATTTTAAGGAGAGTTGTTTTAACCTCCTTAGAAATTTCATGTAATGTGTATTCTTATACTTTATTTTTATTATATAAACCCTTTCATGTCTGCAAAGAAAATCTCCCAAATTTTTATAAAGAAAAACTTTGGAAGCTTGCACTACTGTAATTTTGAAGATTGTCTTAATAGAACGACCAGATCAGGGTCCTAAAGTTTTGTAGAGAAGGCTTTGGAAGCTTGCACTTTTTTACTTTTGAAATCATCTTAATGAGAAAGACTGGACCATAAATATTTCTTTCACGAGCAGAGTAATTTTGTTTATGAGCTGATAGTCATTTCTACTATTTATTATATGTATCTCTTTTAATACAGTTTTGTATTAGTGCACTTATGAACATGCTAGAATTGTCATACTTAATACATATATAAGAAATTTCTAAAAGTTATTTGATGCGATATGTGTTTCATCAATTATTTTGATTAGCTATTTAATCAAAATAATTATCTTAAAATGTTTTCATTTATGTAAGTGTTTGATCAATCTTCATTATCATACACTAAGGACAATTATTCTAGATTGCATAAACATAAGTAAACCCCAGGTAATAGATAGATTAATATACATGTATTCTAGATTATAAATCACCCCATCTATCACTTAATTTTTGGTCATAACCACTATATCCATTCTATCACATTTTTATTGGGGAACCGGTACCATTATATCTAGTTAGAGCCACTATTCCAAATGGGTGAGGGATGATATTCAAGTCCCTGACCGAGTGGTTTTCCCCCATTTTGTTGCAGTGATTTTCGAGGCATCAACACATACATAAGTCCTCAGTTTGGTTGTTAAATCAACTGTCAGCTTTGTAATTTGGAATCTCAGTCGTGTAGCTATACCCAGTTTCGTTTTTGTGGCTTCTCCAAGGAATATTGTTCCTGTGTCTTCTTTAAGGAATTTTGGTTCTATAATAAATGTAAATTTTTTAGTCACCTCTTGTAATTACTTCACTGCGATATCCCTTATAATATTATTTGTAAATGTTAATGAACTCCTTTAATAACATCTTACTTCGGTCCTATAATAGATAGACGTTTATGTCCTGTAGTAATTAATGCCTCGACCATGCAATTATCTAGAACTTTGACCTTTTGTTTTGCTATCTTTGTGTTTTGTCTAAACTGCATCTTCTGCTCTCTATTTGGTCGAGTGTACAGGGGTATTTATAGTTGTTTCTGACTGTAAAATAGGCCTACTTGAGAAATTTGTGAAGCTGACTTATGGATGATTATTTTGGAGTCTAGCTTTGCAAGGTGTCTTGATGGAGGAGGATTTTGACATGACAAAGTAGGTTTGACTTTGACTTAACTTAAAATCTTAAAAGCCTACAATGGAGGCTTGACCTATGACCATTGACCCAAACATGAAATTCATGCTTTAATAAGTCAATTTAACAATAATAAAAATTTCTTTTGACAAATATATTACATTATACAATTATGAATATTGAACCTAGTTACATTCTTCAATAATAAATGTTTAAATCAACCTCCAAAGAGCTTGGTTAACTAGTCAAAATATGTAGCCTTCTTCCTTCTATCAAACCCTATCAAATTAACCCTAAAGTCTACAATCAAAGCCTAGCATACCTATGGTTAAGCCCTACAAAATTCTAGGTTCAAAGAGAGTGAACATGCCCAGAAAAATTTGTTCAAAATTATAGTGAACACGACCTCCAAAAATAGGTCAAATTCCAAGTCAAATGAAGTCAAACTTCCCCAAGTCAACGCTGGTCAAAAAAGTGCCAAACAAAAAGTCAACACAATCAAATCATATTGTCTCTCTCTCCTTCACATGTGTGAACTCAGACCTACAATTTCAGAGAAGATAAAACCAAATGAAGATTAATGGATGAGTGATGTGATTCCTCCAAATGATGTTAAGCAACTTGTATTTATATGTGGTCTTGGGGGTTGACTTTCCTCCTTTAGGCCGACTTGTGCTTTTTGTGTAAGCATTGTTGCACAACAAAAATAATGTTTTTCCTTGTGAAAATTAAATTCTTCCAAGGACTAGAAGGGTCTTCTTAGGGTAAGGAGGGCTTTCCCATGGAGAGAATTTCTCCCCAAGCTATTGAATTTTAACACTTGGCCATAGTAGATGACTTGGAAGATGACATAGTAATGGTGGGCCCTATATTGGGGCACGAGAGTTCATTTTTATATATAAACATAAAATCTGGTCTCTGATATGACATTCCAGATGATGTGATAGATGACATGGTAGTAGGAACACATGGAAAACAACGATTGGTCCACTATGGTTTGACGCAATAGACCCAAAGGTTTGGTGAGGTTTTTCTTGTGTATTTAGTTTTGGTTAAAAAGGTCACAAACCAAGGTTATGGGCCAAAATTACATGTATCCAAAGGGTAAGCCTTTATGAGCCCCATACGAAGATGCCGAAGTATTGGGGTACTGAAATGGACATACGTTAGAGTTCTCAAGTATGATAAGTCTCATTGTGATAGGGAAATTGTCGGCAATAGTGAATTACAAAAAAAATCATGTGAATATATCATCAATTGATATGTATCAGGATACTGGAGTACCAAAGTATTAGAATGGACAAAAAATTAGAGTATCTAGTAAGCATTCGTCCAGTGTGATCGTAAAAAAAGTCATCAATTGCATGGAAGGATGAAGTAGTCTATTAGATGAAGTTGTGTCCACTAAGTCTAGTGACAATACCAACATTAGGATGTTCAAGAAAGGATTATAAAGTGCCTCTACTATTCAATATACGAATTCAGGATTCCAACTATAATGGTTCTGCTAAAGGATATGGATGCAGAGTGTGGTTGTGTGGATTTAAAGGGCCTAATTTATATGTTTCATGTGGCTAGACGTAAGGGAGCTAACACATAAAAGCACTACATGTGAAATAAATTCCTGAACACAAAAGAGCATTAAGACAGAGAAAATAAAGGGTGGTGCCATATAATTATTAAAATGTAGGTGTGTGAATAGAGTGTGGCATGTTGAAGTGGTTAAGGGAGTATCATGACCTAGTCAATCAATAATACCATAGGTTAATGTCATGGATCAATACCCATGAGGCCATAATCTATAAATTCAGAGAAAAAAAATTGAAGTCATTACTAAAATTGTGTACATGAAGAGGGTGAGTACTCAGGAGAGAATAGCTAAAACTAGTGAGACTAAGAGATTTGTAGTAAACCAAGTGAAGGAAGAGATGGGGACCATAACGGAGTATTGAATATGTGAGAGGAACAATGATTAATTATTTTAGTAGAACAATCCTATAGTGAATAAAGTGAATTGACAAAAGTTAGAGTTGGAGCTACGTTACTATAGAGTAGAGAGAAGAGTTCACAGTTGAGAAGAATAAGTAAGAACAAAACATAGAATCATTATTAATCAAGGGATAGGTATATCCTTTAGGTTGGTTCCTTTAAAATTAGGAGATAGGTGTCTCCTTCAAGTTGGTGCCTATAAAATCAAGGGATGGGTGTCTCCTTCTTGTTGGTGCTAGTAAATTGATGTAACAGTAGGTGGGTGCCTACGAGAATATTGTTACAAATAAGATCTGTGGTTTTATCCCTTTAAGGGTTTCCAAGTATATCTAGTTTTCTAATGTGTTTCTTATATGATTGATGCTTATAAATATTGAATAATGTATATTGTTATAATTGGCTATTATTCTAATTCACACCGCCTCACCCTCTCAATATAATCATGATTCAACAATTGGAATAAGAGCCATATTCCTTTTAATATAATTTAACCACTAGAAGGTAGATCAAAAGGGATCATGGTTAGGCACAAGGGTTCTTCCACAAGCAAAGATCCCATATTTTATGGCACAAACTATGTCATCTGCAAGGTAAGGATAAGTACCTATATTATGTCTCTAAGCATTGACATTTGGCTATCTATTGAGAATGGTTATTAGGTTCTAGAAATTAATCCAACCGATCGAGATGGTAAAGATAAATACTCAAACAATGCAAAAGATAATAATTTCATCTTGAGTGATGTAAACAATATAGAGTTTGTCAATCTAATGCACAACAAATTTGTAAAAAATATTTGGGACAAGCTTCAGAGTAGCTATGAAGGAGATGAAATTAGGTGTAAAGAGAAAAAACTTCAAACTTATAAAGGACAGTTTGAAAGTTTGAATATAAATGAATATGAAACCATTGTATCCTTTTTTATTCATGTAGATGAGGTTGTTGATACTATAAAGGGACTTGATGAACCAATTGAGGCTTTGATAATTTTTCACAAAATAATGAGATCTCTTCCCTCAAGATCTAATCCAAAAATATTAGGAATTAAAGAGATGATTAATCTTTAAGAACTAAGTATGGATTCTCTACATGGAATCCACATTGCATATGAAATCATAAGAGAGAAGGATAAGTCAGGTTCAAAGGAAGCAACATTGATCAAAGTAGTAATGGAGACAATTAGTCAAAAAGCCCATGAAGTTTCTAGCTATGAATCAGATGAGGAACAAGCTCAATTTGTGAGAAGGCTTAAAAGAGGGAGTTGCAAATTCAAAGATAAGCTCCTATTCAAATTATTCAAATGTTGTAGAATAGGACATTAGGCATTTAAATTTCACTATGCCAAATTAAATGGAAATGATGGTAAAAGGAGTTATATATGATAATCATAAAAGGAAAGGGTATATCAAAATGATATTTTTCTATACTAAGGAGAATGTTGATTCATCTGATGAAAGTGAACAATGTGTGTTTGATGATGAACGAGGAGAATTCATGTTTATATCTATGAATGATCAAGATATTGACCAAAATGATCAAAGAGAAAACATGGATTCTTAAGAAAAAGTTGAATGGGAGTTAGATCTTTACTTGTAAGTGTCTTGGAAGAAATAGAAATTTTAAGGAAAAAGGTGAAGCAATTAAAATAATAGATACATAGGTATGCAAATTAAGATTGTGATATAATCGCACTCTTAGAATATTGAACTAGAAGATACTAAAATAATAAAAGAAATACTGACAAGTCAACTAAAAGAAAAGGAAAAACATTGTGGAAATGGCAGAAATTGAATTTGTTTCCTTAAGAAGGGATAAAGAAAGAAACTTCTCAACTGAACCAAAGTTCAAACTTTCTAAAAGGAAATAAAATGTTATATCATATTCTCAAATACTGGAGGTCAACTTTAATCAAGGCAAGTCTTGGTTATAAAGAGTGTTATGAAAAAACCAAGGGGGAGTTACGCACAAAGACATCAGAAAAATAATGCAAAGAGGAACATAAGATCTTTACTTATGTACTCAAGAATATAGTTAAATTCAACAAAACCATGATCCTATTAGCAACTTCAGAAATAGAGTGAAGGAGTAGTAGAGACCTTAATCTTCATTCAATCAAAATTGTTCTAAAAGACCTCTTTTCTCGAGGGTATTCCTCTCTTCTAGGTACCAAAGTATTTTCTTGGGTTATTGTTATGCTTGTAATAATTTTGGTCATAAGGAATAAATTGTAGAGTTTATCATATGAAAAATAAGAATAAAGCTGTTGGGTGTGGAGCCTGATTATCTTCTGTATTCAAAGGTATTGCCACATTGGACCCTAGTTCGAAATGGGGCGACAACGCCACCCATAAAATATTCACTGCAGGGGGGGTCTAGGGGCAGCGGATGCGACCTTTGGGGAGCCCCCCCTGGCGGGGGGTTTCGGGGGCAACGCCCTCGAATCTAAGAATAGATGTAAAATTGCCTTGTAAAATTATAGTAATTTCTAGTCAATCTGGGCCGTTCATTAGGCAGCGATATGACAGTAGAAGTTATGTTTAATTTAGGGCTTTTTGCCCTAAAAGGAAACCCCTCACTATATATGAGGGAATTGTATTACGTCTATGTAGATCCATATTCTGAGTGAGAAAGAGAGAAGAGATTGAGAGCGAAGAGGGTGTACAGTGGATCTGTTGTAGGTTGTATCTCTTCAGTTTGTTGGATAATACAAAAGGAAGGACTGGTTGTTTCTCTGTGGACATAGCCCAAACTATGTGAATCATGTATATCTGTGTCTCTCTTGTTTTATGCATTTTTTGTGTTTATATTTTTGCAATATTTTATGTGTTCCATTGCTCTATAATATATAATTTTCTTCAACTGGTATCATAGTCGAAGGTATATTTGGCTGATAAACTCATAGGAGAGAAGGGTTCTTGGTTCGAGTGGGAGCAATGGCGGAAGATGGTAGGTTTAGGGTTGAAAATTTCAACAGCCAAAACTACCTGCTGTGGAAGATGCAGATGGAAGATTATCTGTACCAAAGAGGTCTGTACCTACCATTAAGCAGAAAGAAAAAGAAGCCAACGAGTATGACAGGTACAAAATGGGATATTCTTGATAGAAAGGCACTTGGAACAATACGGCTATGCCTAGCGGCATCGGTAGCGTTTAATATTTCAATGGAAACGACAATAGAGGGTTTAATGTCGGCATTTGCCAAACTATATGAAAAACCCTTGGCCTCAAATAAGGTATTTCTTATGAAGCGTTTATTTAATATGAAGATGTCAGAAGGTGGATCTGTTGTAGACCATTTAAATGATTTTAAATAGTTACAAGTCAGTTAAGTTCATGTAGGGGGTAAATTTTGATGATGAAGTTAGGGCTCTATTATTTCTGTGCTCATTGCCAGAAAGTTGGAATGGCTTAGTTATGGCCATTAGTAACTCTATCTCTGGATCTAGTACTTTAAATTTTGATGATGTTGTCGGTGGAATCCTTAGCGAGGAAATGTGATGGAAAAGCTCCAGTGAGACATCAGGCAATGCTTTGATTATAGAGACTAGGGGAAGAAAAATGGAAAGAGGAAAGAGCTCAATATATCACAGTAATTCAAGAAAAGGTAGATCCAACTCCAGATCAGGGATAGTGTGCTAGAAATGCGGGAAGAAAGGACACTTGAGGAAAGACTGCAAGTCTTGGAAGGGAAAAGAAGGAGACACACAACAAGAAACTAATCATGAAGCGAATGTAACAGGTGATGTGTTGCAAGATGCTTTGATTCTTTCATTACAAAATATTATTTATGCCTGGGTCGTAGATTCAGGGGCCTCATTCCATGCGAAACCTGATAAGAAACATTTTCATGATTATGTTCAAGGAGATTTTGGATAGGTTTGATTGGGTGATTATAAACCCTGTAAAATCGTTGGAATGGGTACAATTTTCATAAAACAACAAAATGGAAATCAATGGCTATTGAAGGAGGTAAGGCATGTTCCAGATCTAAAGAAAAATCTGATTTCAACATAGCAGTTGGGAGGTGAAGGTTGCGTAACTACTTTCACAGATAAAACCTGGAAGGTCACAAAAGGATCCCTAGTAATAGAAAAAGGAGAAAAGGTAAGCACATTGTATTTATGCAATGGTATTTCTAATTCTGTTAATGCTTTAACCTCTACAGGAGAAGATATGACATTGTGGCATCATAGGCTCGGGCACATGAGTGAGAAGGGGATGCAGATTCTTTACTCAAGAAATTTGTTGCCAGGTTTGAAGCATGTTGATTTAAAATTCTATGAAAGTTGTGTTGATGGAAAACAGAAGAGTGTCAGATTCCTTAGAGTTGAGAAAGAAAAGAAGAGTGAAAAATTAGAACTTGTGCATACAGATGTATGGGGACCTGCTCATGTATCATCTCTTGGTGGCTCTCGTTATTATGATACTTTTATTGATGATGCAACTAGAAAAACCTGGATTTATTGTATTCGAAATAAATCTAATTTATTTGATACTTTCAAGAAATGGAAAGCTTTGGTTGAAAATGAGACAGGAAAAAGGTTGAAGTGTCTTAGATCAGATAATGAAGGTGAATATTGCAGCAAAGAGTTTGATAGGTATTGTTCAGAGAATGGAATTCGTAGAGAGAAGACAGTTCCAGGAACACCACAAGAAAATGGTGTGTGAGAAAGGATGAACAGGACAATCATGGAGCGTGCGAGGTGTATGAGATTACATGCAGGATTGCCTTTACAATTTTGGGCAGATGCTGTAGACACTGTTGTTTATCTAATAAACAGAGGGCCTTCAAGTTCCTTGGATGGTGGTATTCCAGAGGAGGCATGGATAGATAAAAAGGTAAACTACTCATTTTTAAAGACTTTTGGTTGTGAAGCCTTTATCCACATTAATAAAGAAAATAGAACAAAGCTTGAGGCAAAATCAAAGAAATGTACATTTATTGCATATGGTCTTAATGATTTTGGTTATCGCTTATATGATTATGAAAAACACAAAATCATTAGGAGTAGAGATGTAATATTCAATGAAAAGGTTTTGTATAAGAATCAGTTGCAGGAAAAGAAACAGGAAAAAGAAAACAGAGAATACACAATGCTTGACAATATCACAAGAAAAGTGATGGTGCCTGAAAATCATAATGATCAATAGCTAGAAAAACAACCACAACAACAACAAGCACTTCAAACACCTGAAAGTGGAGTTAGAATATCTACTAAGATAACTAGACCCCCTGAACGATACTCTCCTTCATTATATTATGTCTTGTTGACTGATTTTGGTGAACCAGAATGTTATGAAGAAGCAGTGCAGCTAGAAACCAGGAAGAAGTGGGAGTAAGCCATGAAAGAAGAGATGGAATCCTTAGAACATAACCATACTTGGGACTTAGTCAGGTTGCCTGCAGGTAAAACAACATTGCAGAATAAATTGGTTTATAGGCTGAAGGAAGAAGATGGAGGAAAATAGAGGTGCAAAGCTAGACTTGTGGTGAAGGGGTTTGCACAGAAGAAAGGTATTGATTTTGATGAAATATTTTCTCTTGTTGTTAAAATGACTTCAATAAGAACTATTCTAAGTCTAGTAGTAGCTAAAGATTTGCATCTTGAGCAGTTAGATGTAAAGACAACGTTTCTTCGTGGGGATTTGGAGGAAGATATATATATATATGCAACAACCACAAGGATATGAGGTAAAAGGGAAGGAGAAACTAGTGTGCAGGTTGAAGAAGAGCTTGTGTGGCTTAAAACAGGCTCCAAGGAAGTGGTATCTAAAATTTGACAGATTTATGTCTGAACAAGGTTATACTAGGTGTCACTTTGATCATTGTGTTTATCTCAAATGGAAAAATGATGGCAGCTATATTATATTGTTATTGTATGTAGATGACATGCTTGTTGCAGGTTCTAACATGTAGGAAATAAATGTGCTCAAAAGGAAATTGGAAAACTCATTTGCAATGAAGGATTTGGGTGCTGCAAAACAAATCCTTGGTATGAGAATAGCTAGAGACAGGAAGAATCACAAATTAACATTGTGTCAAAGTGAGTACATAGAAAAGGTGTTGAAAAGGTTTAACATGTAGAGTGCAAAACCAGTTAGTATACCTTTCGTTAGCCATTTCAAATTAAGTAAGGAGGCGTGTCCAAAGACTCAGGAAGAAATGACTCATATGTCTAAAGTTCCATATGCATCAGCAATTGGAAGCTTAATGTATGCAATGATCTGCACAAGGCCTGATATTTCATATGCAGTGGGAGTTGTAAGCGGGTACATGAACAATCCAGGAAAAGAACATTGGATGGTAGTGAAGTGGATTTTCAGGTATTTGAGAGGTACCACAAATCAAGCATTATGTTTTGGTGGTTCAAACATTGCTCTATAGGGATATGTTGATGCAGATATGGTAGGTGACAGAGATAAAAGGAGGAGCACTACAGGATATGTATTTACTATAGGTGGAATAGCTGTCAATTGGGTTTCAAAAATCCAAAGTGTTGTTGCACTTTCAACAACAGAAGCAGAGTATGTTACTGCTACAGAGGCTAGTAAAGAAATGATTTGGTTACAAAAGTTTATGGGTGAATTGGGTAAGGAGCATGATATGGGCACGTTATACAGTGTTAGCCAAAGTGCCATTCATCTTGCAAATAACTCAGCATTTCATTCCAGGACTAAACACATACAGCTCAAGTACCATTTCATACGATTAGTGTTAGAAGATGGAGAGTTGAAGCTGGAAAAGATACACACTAACCAGAATCCTGTATATATGCTAACAAAAGTTGTAACCAGGGAGAAACTGAGAATATGCTCAGTTTCAATTAGTCTTCAAGGATGACGATGAAGATGAGAAATAGCCAGGTCCAAAGAGGAGTCATTGTCTAGCAAATGAAGCAGTGGTGGAATTGCTACGATCATTCTCCAAGTGGGAGATTGTTGTGTGTGGAGCAAGATTGTTCAGAGGTCTTTGTTTTAGCTGGATGTATATCCCAGGAAGTTTGTACACCCCTCCACGCGGGGGGGTGCAGGGAGGACTTGTCCCCCCCGCGGGGGTCCGGGGGGGCTGATCCCCCCGGCTGGGGGGTCTGGGGACTAGCGGTCCCCCAGCAAGGGCTCAGGGGCAGCGCCCCTAAAGCTAAAAACAGATGTAAAATTGCCTTGTAAAAGTATAGTCTAGTCAATCTGGGTCGTTCATTAGGCAGATGATCTGACGGTAGAACTTATGTTTAGTTTAGGGTTTTTTCCCTAGAAGGCAAACCCTCTCTTTGTATGAGGGCATTGTATTGATTCTGTGTAATATATGTATATTCTCTGAGTGAGAAACAGAAAGGTGAGATTGTGAGAGAAAACAAAGGATATTACATCGGATCTGCTGTAGGTTGTGTCTCTTCATTTTTTTGGATAATAGAAAGGAAGGACTGGCTATTCGGGGTGGACGTAGCCAAAACTGGGTGAACCACATATCTCTGTGTCTCTCTTGTTTTATGTGTTTTATGTGTTTATATTTCTGCAATATTTTATGTGTTCCATTACTCCGTAATATATAATTTTCTAACAGAAATGAATGGAAAATACCATTTATTTAATGAAAATAATACCACTCAAAGATTCAATGTGTGTCATGTGGATTAGATCATCACTCATGGCAAGACTATCAATAACTCACCATGTAAATATCTCTAATGGAAACATTAAATAAGAAAACACAATTTTTGACATTTGTAATAGGTTCAAAGCATTTATATATGTATGTTTCCTCATTGAGTGTTCATGTTGAATATCAATTTTTGGATTCCAACTATGTGTAAAATTTGGAGTTGTCCAAATTTTGGATAACCCCAAATTTTGCACAAAATTGGAATCCAAAAATTGATATTTAGTAGGTTCAAAACATGTTTAAAAGTAGGTATAAGAAATTCCAAAAGTGGTTCATGGCCACTAAGACAATGAAAGTACTAAAAATATTATAACCAAATTTAAAATATCGTTCCTAAAATATTTAAAATGTTATAGATTATGCTTCATTTTGTGAAGTGATGTTATCTCAAATGCAAATTTCTATTTTTTGCATGCATATGAATTGATCCCTAGCTTGATATGCTTCCAAAATTGTTGCCAAATATAGTTTGGACATTGGAAGAAAACTATGATTTATAGTAGCTTATCTTAGAATATTCAAAAATAGTGTAAGATATAAACTACAAAGAAAAATAAATGCCTATATACTACTAAACCAAATGACTTCTCAAATTTCATTCAATGTTTTGGGGCTAACAATCAAAAAGGGATATATGTGTATTAAATTGAGTAAAGTGTAAAATACAAGGACTCTATAAGTATAAGTATGATGAGAAAGTAATATATAACAAGATGATTTAGACAATATTGAGTATTGGTAATTTCCAAGTAGATCAAAAGTAAAATGCTTTTTGATACCATAGAAATGTAAGTTTGAGATTGCAAAAAATCACAAGTCACATGTGATTTTGTGGTGAAAAATAGTAGATTTGTATGCGGGGATGAAAAGTATTATTATATTAATTATTCTCTATGTGTGTTTAATGGGAGTTAGTTTTTATATGCATATTGAAAAATACTCAAGATGAGTAAATTATCATATCTCTAACAAGAGTCTATAAAACATTCCAAGATTCAAACCATGATGAGAGTTATGTATCTATATAGATATTGCAAAAATGCTCATGATAATCAAATTATCATGTCATTAACATATGTTTAAAAAAATTCCAACTAACACTCAATGACTAGAAGTGGAGGGTGTTTATCTAAGTTTGATAAAATTTGAAAAATGTTTTCTGGTAAACAATATGTCATTGAAAAGTAATGTGTATTGTGATGAGAGTTATGTATCTATATAGATATTGCAGAAATGCTCATGATAATCAAATTATCATGTCATTAACATATGTTTAAAAAACATTCCAACTACCACTCAATGACTAGAAGTGGAGGGTGCTTATCTAAGTTTGATCAAATTTGAAAAATGTTTTCTGGTAAACAATATGTCATTGAAAAGTAATGTGTATGAGAAGCTACTTATAAACATATTATGATGAAAGTTATGTATCTATATAGATATTGCAGAAATGCTCATGATAATCAAATTATCATGTCATTAACATATGTTTAAAAAACATTCCAACTAACACTCAATGACTAGAAGTGGAGAGTGCTTATCTAAGTTTGATAAAATTTGAAAAATGTTTTTTGGTAAACAATATGTCATTGAAAAATAATGTGTATGAGAAGCTAATTATAAACATATTGTGATATTTATTCAAAATCACAATATTATTTCCCCTAATTTGTCCCCTAAAATATATTAACTTCAAACACTATACAAATTAATTATGACATGGATTAAAGCTTGATAAATTTATCCCTTAAAGAGATTAATTTCAAACACTATCTAAATAACTTATGAGATAAATCAAAGTTTAATAATTATAGTTTTAACAAAAAGAATTCAAATATAAATCTTGTGTTAAGTGTTGTTTAGCCTAGTTAATGAAAGTGAATGGCTGAATTGAGAAACCCTTTGCAGATCAAATCCGTTGGAGAAGAATTTCCCGCTGAATTGAGAAACCCTTTGGAGATCAAATCCGTTGGAGTCGATGAAGGTAGGGTTGAAGCGATGCTCGCCTTCACCTGAAAGAGCGAGTATGAAAACGCCATCCCGCTTCTGCAGACTGCACATCTTTCAGTCACTATTGCAATGCTCATATATCCGCAAATAGAGTCTAAAGAGATCCGGATTATCCAAAGACCATCGCAAAGGATGAATATTGCTAAATTGTTATTAAAAATAATGAATAGTACTAAATTGTTATTAAAAATAAATAATAATGTAGGTATATTAATTAAAGCCTTATTAGTTTATATATTGGATTTATTAATTTATGTTTATTATCTAGTTATAATGAGGGTACAATTCGCAGGGAAATAATAGAATAGAAAATTCTGCTTGAAATTTTGTAAAAATTTTAGGAAATTTGGTATTTTGGGTGTCTCTAGGTTTTTTATTGTGTTGAATTTATTTCCATTTTTAAAAAATGATTCAATTAGATTTAAAAAAAAAAAATAAGCTATGTAGACCAAATTCTAGCCTTGATATACAATACTTAAATTAAATTGTGAATTAATTCCATCTGAAGTTAATTTTCATTACTCTAATATTTTATTTTATTTTCCCACTTAATTTCCACTTTAATCCAAGTTTTTTTATGTCTATTTTTAATTAAAATAATTGAAATAGTAAAAAATTAGAAATAAATAATAGCTAAAAAATTTGAAATAATGAACAAATTTTGATGATGTGTGAGATGACAAAGAATAAACCATGTTTATTATACAGCCCTAACGCACCTATATATATGGTTGCGAGTCAAACAATAGACTTTAATATTTTTTAATTTTGTAAAATTTCTAAAGTTTTTAAAAATATCAACATTAATTCTAATTTTTTTAAAAAAAAAAATATATTTGTATGAAATCATTATTTCAAGTATCCCTAATGTTTTTAAAAATATCATATTATTCTATTTTTTTAATAAAAATATAATTTGTGTTTTGTAGAATTTATTATTTCTAATTTCTATTGGTTAGTACAAGAAATGACATTTTTTATGGAGCTTTAATTAGAATTATCAATCTGAAATATTTAATTTTAAAAAAACTTAGCAGAGTTGAGTTTGTTGCCCTAAAAGCCTCGAGGGAGAACCCCAACATCGTCATCCTAAAGGCTGACAAAGGTGGGGTCATTGTCATTTTGGATAAGTCTAACTATGTCAACAAAATGATTGACCATCTCTCTAATAGTTGTTGTTATGTCAAGCTTAATAAGAATCTCATTAAGTTTGTTTGTAAGGATGTAGTGGCAGCCATCAAGTCAAATTTGTCTCTTAATCCTCTTTTAAGAAATCTCATTGAAAGCAATCCCCTCACCCCTAGGATTTATGGCCTTCCAAAGATTCATAAATTTGGGATTCCCTTGAGACCTATTGTTAACACAATAGGTGGGCCTACTTATCTTCTTGCTAAGTTCTTAACTCTTAAGCTCAAGCCTCTTGTGGGTTGTATTGATTCATGTGTTAAGGACTTTGCGTCCTTTATTAAGGAATGGAAAGATGTAAGGTTGGAACCCGGGGATCTGCTTGTTAGCTTTGACGTTGTTTCCTCATATACCAAAATCCCTATTCAAAAAGCCATTGATGTCATAAGCCAGATCACTGATGAGGACACTGCCAAATTGGCTGGCATCTGCCTCACCTCAACTTTTTTTAGTTTCCAGGGTGAATTCTATGAGCAAACTTGCGGTGTTACGATGGGTTCCCCTCTTTCACCTATTGTTGCTAACCTTTTTATGGAAGATTTCGAGACCAAGGCCTTAGCCTCTACCAATTTCGCCCTAAGAAATGGAAGAGGCTTGTTAATGACATTTGCATCATCTGACCCCATAGTTGTGAAAATTTGGATCTGTTTCTAGACCACCTTAATTCCCAATCTGAATCCATCAAGTTCACAATGGAAGTTGATGTTGATGGATGTCTTCCTTTCCTTGACATTCTCCTCGCTAGAATGGATGATGGTTCCATTTCTCACCAAGTATTTCACAAAAAAACTCACATGGAAAAATATCTTCATGATAGTTCTCATCATTTTCTTGCTCAAAAATTTGGCGTTCTCAGCACCCTAGCTACCTATGCTCTAAGAATCTGTGATGAAAACCACCTAGAGCATGTGAAATCTCATCTCCTTGAAGTTTTCATAAATAATGGGTATAGTAGAACTCAAAGCCTTAAGGCCTTCCAAAGGGCCTGTAAAGAATCTAGAGTTAAAACTACTCATAAGGATCCTATCTCCAAGCTTCATCTCCCATTCATCCAAGGGACCACTGATAAGATTTCCCATATCCTTAAGCGGAATAATGTTTCCTCTTCATTCAAACCTCTGAGGACCATTAGAAATTCTCTTGGTTCAGTTAAAGACCTCATCGACCCAAAGGACATGAAAGGCGTTTACCTGATTCCATGATCCTGTGGTATTCCATATATTGGGGAAACGGATCGATCGATAAACTAGATGATTCGTGAACACACTGCAGACATAAGACACAATCGTTCTCGCTCATTATTTATGGCTGGGCATGCGATGAAATCCAAACACCATTTCTATATTGAGAAATCCAAATTCATTGTGAGGGTGGATCATTTTCACCATAGGAAGCTTAAGGAGGTTATTGAGATTGAGAGGCACATTAGGAATATCAACATAGATGGTGGTCGAAGAGTGAGTAAAATTTGGATTCCGACCCTCTCGTTATGATCCTCTTGTCTTTCTTCCCCCCTTTTATATTTTTCCCTTTTTCCCCCTTTTATATATTTATATTATTTTTAACATATTTTAATTATTTCTCTATCTCCTTTATTCTTCCCTCTTCTCTGTTTATTTATATCATATATTATCTATTTTCTAATTTTTTTAATTAATATCAAACATTAAGCTCCTATTTACTTCATTAATATATAACCTCTCTTTTCATTACTCTTTATAATATAATATTTTAGTTCTAAACCTTATTAGGTTTCCATATTATTTATAAACTCCCTTATGATTTTATGGCACTAAATTTATAATACTAATTAATTCCTATCCCTTTAAGATTATTGTGATCCTTGCTCTTAATCTCTTTTCACCTTATTCGTTATTTTAGAGATTATGTTAGAACTAATCTTTATTATTATTTAATATTACATAACAATTTTTGCTATATCTATAACTTATAGCTTTATTATTATTTAATAAACACTATTTCTATTAATAAATTATTCTTAACCCCATTGATTAATATTGCATAGCAATTTTTTCTAGTATCCATAACTTATAGCTTTATTATTATTTAATACACTATTTTTATTAATAAATTATGCTTAACCCCGCTGATTAATTTTCTTAACAATATATTTATTACTATTATTAGTACTCATAACATCTATTTTTCAACCATTTAGATTATTTAATAATCTATAACTAAATTAAATCTAATAAATAAATAAATTATTTATTTGTCTAATTAATTTCCAACTGCTAGTTTTCATTAGTTGACCTTGGGCCATGATGCATCCTTGCTATTTATACATGAAGATTGTATGATTTTTTCACCTTGTCATGAGGATGAACCACATTAGTTGGTTCGAAACCCCGACCAAATCCTAATGATGTGATTAATCTAAAAGACATTTATCTAAAAAAAATCATCTATTCATACACTGTGCATTATTTAATACAAATAGTACATACCACCTATTCATAGATTGTACATTATTTAATGCTTAACACATAGACAGTACTTAACACATTAAACTAATTCTCAAACAAAATTTAAAAATCAAACGTTATATTATTGGTCACTTTATGATAATTACATTTGGTGGTTTTAACAAATTAAATGTTTAATTTATTTGGTTCACTTTGATTTCTTATTCTATATATTATATTATTATTATTTTTTTTC
>APFE030223830.1:122252-143503 GCA_000404065.3 Pinus taeda | reverse complement strand
TATAATCTTGTATTTCATCTATTTAGAAATGAATATTGAGATGTGGAGCTTGTAATGTATAGTAATTTTTAAAAGGTATAATATATTAAAGAAATTTGATATTGGACATATCAATTGGTAATGGTTAGAAAACCAAAAAGAAGATATTATTATACACATAAAAGTGTTAAGGAGCTCTATTAAGTTAATGTAATAGTACACATATAAGTGTACGAAAAAAAAAAAAAAAAAATTAAGTGTACGAAAAATTATTTTAAGATAAATAAGTTATCTTGATCATAAATTTTTGAAGTTGAGAAAATATCTCAACCAAACACTAATCTAGGAAGCTAACCAGTTGGAGATAATCTCTAAAACCAACCTGATATAATAGCTCCCTTAATATTAGAAATATATTCTTCATCAAAGAGATGAAATCTACCTAATAATGACCAATAATAATAATGATCAACAAATATGATTACATCTAAAGTAGGTAGGACATACATATTCCAACACTCCCTCATGACTAATTGTCTAAATCTCCATTCAATGAGGTCTTCAATATCTTCTTCTTCTTCTCTGCATCAAATGTTTCACTACAACTTGAAAAACCTCCTCGATAGAGAAGTCCATATCCAGTTAATCTCAATACTTTCACCTCATACCTCAATCATGCGGGCATCACCAAATTATCAATATTCATATAAAGTAACAACCATCCACCATAATACATGGGTAAATAGTCATTATATATGTCAGTTCACTAGGATGTCCTTTGTATATATGGTTCATTCAACTTCTTGATGAACTCCCTCTAAATGTAAAACTTTATCTTCCAAAGTCTACAACCAATATGTTAAATAACTCTATAACAAATTCTACAATGAACAATATGGTCTTCTCATAGAGAATCCAACCAACAAATGGCCCTACGCCTCTAAGTGTTAAAAAAAAACCTAATGTTTTTTATTGCATTAGACTAGACAAGTTAACTAAGTCATCAAGGACACATGACAAAGGTGTAAGAATACCAATCTAGGTCTTATAGTGATATTCCCTTTAAATATAAAGGAATCTCATAACAAGTAAATAAATTTGGATACCCTAGACATCTAGATATCCAGACATCCAAGTATCCAAACTAACAACTATGTTTCACTTGAGTTGGATCCTAAATCCAAATAGAATCGAGAGCACCATAACCGAGACAATCCCAAATATGGGTAGGAAGAGAGAATCCAGAGACCCAAAATATGGGTGAAACATAAGTCATTCTTCATAATTTCTTTCAGATGCCAGATAGATTCCTTGACCATGTAATCACTTCCACATTGACTTCCACACCAATCAGACTACCACATGGAGACAAATAGGTCATTAACAATGCCATAAAGGATAACACTTCGATTTCCACATGGTTTGGACCATGTCGTCACTTGTTGAAACTCATAAAGATAAGTATTTGCAAGGGATCTAGGATTCGAACATAGTGAGGTTTTGAGGTAGGTCTCATAATCTAGATGGAGCATATCTAGGATCTCATCATCCATTATTTTGAAGTACTAGCACAACTTCTTGATTCCTGATATGGGTTATCCATTCAAGAATCTGAGATCTAAATAAACATGTTAATTTCATAATGGATTCATCCCAAATATAGGTAAATTTCATTCACAACGCTAATATTTGTTATAAAATCATCATTTTGAACATGTTTTTAACAAGAACACTCTGCAAACACATTGATTGATTAAAAGAATTTCAATAAAATAGTTTTTTGACGAATAAATTATATTAATTAATTTAAAGATAAAAGTAATCAATTGGAAATTTTTTAAGTAAGATTAAACTAAGAACAATAAAACTTAAATTAAACAATAAGACAATCAAAAAAATTTAGGAGTCCTCGTTATTTTATGAAAATTTCTAATATAATGGAAGGTTGTTATGCATGCTTAACAAGACCATATTCTTGTTATTATGAGAAGATTCATCAGATGAAGAGAATTTGTCTCTTTGTACTATCTAATATCCAAATTATGACCAATGATTTGATAGACCTAGGGATCACTTTGGATTTTAATCAAGCTCCTGCAATGTGAAATATTTTTTTTTCAATACCAAGGAAAAATATGTGATTATAGGAAAGCCTGGGACAGTCCAAATCTAGACCCCATCAAGCTAGTTCTTCGAATAGTCAATTAGGTATTTCTCCATGACCTAGATGCATATGCTAAGTAGGCTTCCATAGTAACAGTTGGGGAGCCTGCTGAAAAGACATATATAACAATGAGAGCAAAGCTTTTGATTTTTTGAAACTTCATCATATATTTGAGAAGTCTAAACCCTAGGCCTAGTAAAACCCTCCTTCCTCTCACCAAATAGTAATTATATTCATAAATTAAATAATTAAAAAATACCTTATCTCACAATGGTGACTTAGATTAAATACATTAACATCATTAAAAATATTTGTTTTGTTGATTTATCCCCTAACATACATAATGTAATTTCAACTTAAATTTATTGTCCTTTTATATCCCAAAATTATATCAAATTATATATAATACTTAAATTTTCATTAAATAAAGATATATGTATGTGGAGAAGTTAATTATTATACATAATTTATTAGTGTTTATAATATAAGTTTGTTTTATATACACATACATTCCTATAAATGATTCAATATAATGTTGGACCAAAGGTAACACTTGTTACACAGTATTTTGTCACACCTCCTGCTCACTTCATGTTCTATATATCGAAGTTCTAAAACATTGAAAATTGTACAACATATCCATTATTATATACAAACCAAAACCTCCCTAAACCGTAAAAGGAAAACTGCCTTGAATCCATTCTGAAGAAGGTTAACTAAAAACCTGATTTTTAGGGCTAGCGCATTTTTCTACAATGGCTGCCAGTGTTGATGGTAGGTTGCTCTTCTTTACCCTAGCATTGCCAGCATGGGTTTTGATATGAAAACCCACATTGAACCTCTTCTGGTAGGTTTTCCCAAACTGGAGGAGAAGCTTCGTGCACTAGAACCTTCGAGAATAGCGAGCTGGATATTGGTTGTTGTTGATATGGTCGAGCTCTCCCATTTGGACCTCTTGATCTTATCATCATGGGCTTTCCCCTTGATATGTGTACCTTCCTCCTTCTTTTGTGGATCCCTAGATTCCTCTCCCTTCCTATAAATTCACTCCCTTCCATCCCCAAATGGTTGGTCATTGATTGTTGCATCCATATGCTGAGACTATGCTTACTTGCTAACCATTCTAGCTTGGAGAAGGAGTGCTTGAAGAGTCTTTTCTTGGAATTGGACATCCACCAAAAGGAGGTCTCCAACATCAAGGCATGGGTTGGATGCTTCCCTTTTTAGCTCATTAATATATGCATATGATGTTCACTTTCCATAATTGTGTAAATGTTTATGCTTTTAGCTTAATACTCCTTGATCCATTAAGTAGCTAATGTTTGATGTATGCCATATATGCTCGTGTACCTTGCATTTCTCTTTGTTCTTCCTTGCAGGTACTCGAACGTGAAAAACAGGTAAGGAGTGAGGCCTGGAGTGAAAGAATCAAAGTCATCTTCAAAAGGATTGAGTGATTAGCATCAGAGCGAGGTAGGTTTCTCCTTCTCTCTGCATTTGTTAAACATAAAATAGGAAAGTGTATCTTAGTTTGTCTAGTTTGTTGCTAGACCCACTCATTGGGCTAGAGGGATCACCTTTGTCCACAGAGGGGATTTACCTTCACAACAAAATGGCGACTCCATTGGGGAAGCTATAGCCTCCTCATCCTCTCTTCACATCTAATCTCTTGATCAATTTGACTGACCATCGAGTTCTCAATTAGTTTGAGTATGTATAGGTCTACACAATCACTGATTGTTACCTTAGAGTGCTAAGTCTCTAAGTGTTTGTGGAAATATTTTTATTTTTTTCCTTATTCCTAGTCCAGCACACTTTTTTCTCTGACAGTCGCGCTGCCAATGTGTTTTTTTTTTAAACAATCGCGTTGATCTCTTGTTCAATGCCAGTTTGGCCATAACAATCACGTTGATCTTTGAAATTGCCAAAAAACTTAGGGTTTCTCTGTCAAACTCGAATGTGTCTAAGCCCCTAAGGTCTTGTCTTGTCCAGTATGATTAGATTTATTTATGTTTTTTCTGATTATCTAATTTGATTATCAAATTCTTGTATTTTTTATATTTCAACTGTTTGAGTGAAATTGGATTGATTTTAGGGTTTATAGTTCATTTGATCATAACTTGCCACTTGTAAGTCTCATTGAGTCTATGGTTTGCTTATTGTTTAGGTCTGATTATCTAGTAAAATCATTCAAAACATCGGTTTGCATTAGTTTCGTTTTGTATTTTGCAAAGTTGTTTTTCAATTATATTAGGTCATCTTGCATTTGAAATTCATCTTTGTTATTCATCAAGCATAGATTACATTGTTTGGTTTACAAACTGAAAAGAGTGCATATGTTTATTTGTTCAAACAAGAAAGTGAAAGATATTTTCATTGAGTACTTTTGGATTCAATTTGGTGTTGCTTTGATTGGTGCATCGTTTTCATTAGGAGAATTTCGAATCAAATCTTCATTTTTGCTTTGGTTGAAGCTTAATTGCATTAGAGCATATAAAAATCAAAGAGAACGTCATTTAACTAAAGTGAATCTTAGTAAAGTAAAATTCATTTTTTCTTTCAATATATTGCATGTTGGATAGTGAAAATGAAGTTTAGTTTTTCTTTTGCATGTTGCATTTGGAAAATAAAAGTTAGCGGAGGCATATTGTTTGATGCATTGATTGATTTAACTCTCTTCCTTTGCTAGTATAGCATTCATCGAAGTGAAAAGTTTCATTTTCTCATATAGTTTCATTTTAGGATTCAGGTGACATCATTTGAGCCCAAAATTGAAACATAATTCAAGAACGAAATTTAAATTTATTGAATTAACCTAAGGAGAATATGGAACTTAATGCAAACATTTAGAGTTCTAGGCTAGAGACATGTTGGTAGTTAGGTACTATGTGGCCACGAGTTCGACCCCCATTGCCTCCGCCTGGACTTGACCTATAATTTTGGTGGCCCCAAGCTACCACATGGCAGCCTCCAACTAGGCCACATGTCATCCTGTGGTTGGCCACTAATCTATCCAATCAAAACATTGAATTTCGAACCAATGGGAATGTGTCGCTTGGCACAATACGATTCACCAAAGACACTTGGCTAGTCAACCTGCCACATACACCTACCCAGTCAGTGCCACATTAGAAGTACAAACTGCTGACTGGGCTGTCAATTTTTTTCCAAAACTTCACTTGTCTGGGAAAGTGAACAGAAAATGATTTTGGGAGCATACTTCATGTGAAACGAGTTGCATCGAATTCAAGATGGCGAGCACTATGCATTCGTCCAAGTTCCACACCGATCCGATAATTTTGAATTTTCAGCTATTTTTTTAGCACTTGATTCCACCGCACTAGAAGCCTTTTGGACCTCGAAAGATCACTTTCAGTTGTCTAGCAAGTGAGGGTACAATTTCCTCACCTTTTTAATCTTTATCCATTTGGCCTTTGAAGGATTTGTACCCTTGAGCCGAACTCAAAGGTAATCCACATTCCCTCATTTTGAAGACCTTGTTCTTCTTTCAAGAATGTTATCTTGCTATAGTTCATCAAGGTATTCAAGAGAAAAATCCTCAATGGAAGGAATTTGGACATTTTCTCCTTGATATTCAATCAAAGGAGGCTCATACAACCTTAAGTTCTCAACATTAACAACAGCATAAATTTGCATATATGAATGCAAATCCAACCTGAAGGCATTGTTACCAATCTTTTGCAAAATTCTGAATGGACCATATCTAATTGGTTTTAGCTTTTTACCTTCTCCTTGGAGCCTCTCTTTGCTAATGTGAAACCAAACTTCATCACCGACTTGGAACTTTTGATCTACACAATGCTTGTCATGCCTTGCTTTGTACTTGCCTTGGCTCTTTTTAAGCTTTTCTTGAACTCTATGGTGTACCAATTGGATTTTTTCAATGAACCTTATTGCTTTGTCTATGTCACTAGGACCCTCAATAGCAACATATTTTCCAAAAATGAAATCCAAAGGAGACTTATGCAAGTATCCCAAACATGCCTCAAATGGCGATGTTTGAGTTGAAGAGTTCTTGGCCTGGTTGTAAGCATGCTGAATGTAGAGAAAATGTTCATCCCACAACTTAGGATGCTTGTTGAAATATCACCGTAATACCCACGAAGAAGAAGTATCACTGTCCTGTTCACCACCTCTGTTTGACCATCTGTTTGCGGATGAAATGTTGTACTCTTTTTCAATTTGGTGTCCATGAATCCCCACAAACTTGACCAAAAATTCCCAACAAAGAGAGAATCTTGATCACTAACAATGGATGTGGGCAATCCAAAATACACCCATACATTCTGAAAGAATAACTGAGTAGATTGTTTAGCTATAATTTTATTTTTGCAAGGCATCAAAACACACATTTTTCTGAACCTAACCATAACTACATACAAATAATCATGACCTCTTTTTGACAATGTAAGACCTCCTACAAAATCCATAGAAACACTCTCCCATGGTCGTGAAGGAACTGGAAGTGGTGTGTAGAATCCTAACTTCCTATTACTAGGCTTACTGATTGCACATAATGGACATCCTTTAATAAAACGTGACACGCTTTCAAGCATACGAGGCCAATAACAATACCTCTGTAGATGTGCCACCGTCTTACTTACATCAAAATAACCAGCAATAAGAGAAGTATGTGCCTCTCTTATGATGTTGACTCTTTCTCCCTGTGGAATACAAAGCTTGCTAAGATGGTACATCAAGTTATCATGCAAATGATAATCCAATTCCTCCACTTGGTTACCTTGACTCAAACTTGCATAAACATCCTTAAATTCATTGTCTAATGAATATTTCTCAATATAAATTTCATGCAAAACATAATTATGCTTGAGTAAAGTAGTTGCACTAATAATAGGTCGAGAAAGCATATTAGTAAATTTTTTGTAGATACCTTTCTTATACCTTATTACCAAGTGGAATTGTTGAAGAAAACCCATCCATCGAAAGTGCCTTGATTGTTGCAACTTAGATTAAGATTGCAAGTATTGCAATCGCTAATGATCAGTGTGAATGATTGTTTCCTTACCCATCAAGTAGTGTTTCTACTTTTTCACACTTTGCACCAATGCATACAATTCCATGTCATATGTAGGATAATTAATCATTGCACCATTGAAAGTTTCTGAATGAAAACAGATAGGCTTACCATGTTGCATGAGAACTGCACCCATGGCATAGTCACTAGCATCAGTCTATATCTCAAATGATTGTCTCAAGTCTAGAAGTGCAATTACTGGAGTTGAACTGATATTTTCCTTCAATGAATCAAAGGCCTTTTGTTGTTTGCCTCCCCACTGAAAAACCTTTTTCACACTTGTCAATGCATGCAAAGGAGCTATTATAGAAGAAAAATTAGCAATAAATTTTTTCCAATATTGGGCTTCTCCCAAAAAAATTCTTACCTTAGTAACTATCTTGGGCCTTGGCCAATTCAAAATGACATCAACCTTGGATGGATCTATTTTCAACTCGCCTCCTCCAACAATATGACCCAAGTAAACAAAATAATTTTTTTCCAAACTCACACTTTAACATCTTTAAATACAATTGTTCTTTCTTTGAGACATCAAGTACTTTTCTCACATGCACGACATGTTCATCACAAGATTTACTGAAAATCAATATGTCATCTAAGTAGACTATAACAAACTCATCAAGAAATGACCTCAACATATCGTTCATCGCATGCATGAAGGTAGCGGGAGCATTACATAAACCAAAAGGCATAACTAGCCATTCAAACAAACCTTGTTTGGTTTTGAATGTTGTCTTCCAAATGTCTCCTTCAGCAATTCTAATTTGATGGTAGCCACTCCTTAAGTCCAACTTAGTAAAATACTTTTCATCTTTCAATTGATCAAGTAAATCATCTATTCTAGGAAGTGGGTAATGGTTCGTTATCTTAATCTTGTTCAATGCACGGAATTCCACACACATGCACCATGTTCCATCCTTCTTTAGCACCAAAAAAATAGGTGAACCATCTTCTTCAGGCCTGATGATGGCAGTGTACCTTATCCTAATGGATCATCTATTCCATCTGGATCAAGCCAAATCCCATATCAACAACCTATTTAGGCCCAGATACCCTACCACAACTATACCCTTTTTATGGCTCGCAACAGCCTCAAAATCCACCCTTTACTGAACAGGAAGGACCCCAAATGCATCCTGGTTCAAACCCCTCATTTGGGGCATCTTGCCAATTTCAAACTCGAACCTATCAGTACCAACCTAGAACTCAACAAATTTCACAAGGAACTTTCCAACAATAGTGGCCTTATGTACAACAAGGACCTTATGTGCAATAAGGGCTTTATTAACAGCCATTACAGCATCAAGGTTAGCCCTTGCAGTAGCAAAACCAACCATTGTATCAACAAGGAAAACCCTTACAGCAACAAGGTCAACCCCTGCAGTAGCAAGGTTAGCAATTTTACCACCAGGGTCAACAGTTGCAACAACAACCTTATACCCCATACTCTTCGCAAGATGTTTATACACCTTATGGTTCTCAACAACCCATGACGGGTTAGTATCAACCTTTCCCTGGTCAAAACCCACCTTTGTGGGGGCAAAATCCACCTTTTTAGGGTCAGAAGACCTCTCAATGGGGGCAATATCAAGCTCCTTATGGTCAAAATCCATCACTTTGGGGGCAGAACTGATACCAACAAGGTTGGAATCCACAAGTTGGGCCTTATCAAAGGCCTCCTGTGCCTTTCAATCCACAATTTCCATTTCTAGCAACATTAGAGCTATTGGATGTGTCAAGGTTCACGAATGACCCAATACTCCATTCGTTGTATTGGCCTCCGGTTCCTACTAAGATTCTTGGAGATTGCCCAAATTCAAAGGAAATTCTAGAGAAGACCTAGGCCCATGTTATGACTTATCATTTATGGTTTTGATCTAATTCCTGGGTTGAGGACTCCATTCGTCTATGTCCTTTCTAGCGAACCCTGATGGGTGCTATTGCGAAATGGTACATTGAGTTACCTCAAGGTGCATGTCAAGACTTCAACTCTTTAGCAATGGCCTTCCTTACTCCCTTCCAACTACCAATTTGATATGAAACTAGTACCCATCTACTTACCTCTTTGAAACACAATATTGCTACCCACGTCTCTGATCATATCCATGAGTGGATACATCGGCGTTGCCTTATCAAGTTTGATAGACTTGATGAGCTCTTAACTAAATGGTTTACCAAATCATTCGTTAATAAAGTTTCCAAGGACATAGTTATGGGTGGTTGTGTGACTGAAGATGCCATTACCCATGCCCAATATTTAGATTTGGTATATTCTTAATCTGGCACATTATATAATCTCTTGTTTGATGCTCCGAGACAATCTATGGATCTGGCATCTTCTAAACCTTCAGACGTACCACCTGTTGATGGTATTATTGGGTCACTGACTCAAACTTCCAGTAAAGCCTTCAAAGCATAAATCTGTTTCAACTACTACATCCAATCCTCCTTCGAGTCCCTCTCTAAATCCTGGTAAAACCTCTGAGGTTAATGTCATTCGGTCTACCATAGTAGACAAAACCTTGAAAGTTAAAAAGAAAAGTAAAGGAAAAGCCAAATGTGATACCGCAAAATAGGATCCTCTAAAATCATCTGCTGATGGTGCATCTAAACGTAAGCCAAAATATCCTTGCCTCATTTGTGATGAAGATCACTATACCAAGGATTTTCCCCATTGTGCTATAGTTAGTCACTTGTTAAAAGGCACTCAAGGGATGCAGGTTGTACTAAAATAAAAATTTCCATCACAATAAACCCAATTGGTAGAACAACCACAATCTTCTACATCTTCAGGTTTTTAGGTTTATATGAGTGGAACGGTAATTATTTCTATTACCACTCAGTCAAAAGACTATTCGACTCCTCCCAAATAGGTTGCGGAAAAATAAGTTACTGATACACCTTCCACTTCTACTCCACCCAGTTCAGGTCATCTTCATATTGAGATACCTAGTAATGACTATGTTATCCAACCACCTCCCAAGGGTGGCCTTCGAAAATCATATTACAATTTGAATGTGTGAATTTCCTAGCATTACAATTCGAAGATTTAGCTCAAGCGCCTTTAGTGATGTTTGCCTTGGAAGTTCTCCAGAGTTTCCCATCATAGTGGAAAGCATTACTATCCGCTATAGGAGGAATTGACCCTATTGATTCGAGTCTGATTACCTTTGACCTGGAAAATCATGTTCCATGTCTTCCACATCAACTTTCCTTTTTAATCCAAGTCATTATAAAAGGTAAGATGATTCATCAAAATATGGTTGATGAGGGTGCTTCCACTTGCATCATGTATGTCTCATGTTGGAAAGCTATTGGCTCTCCACCTCTCAACCAGCCTCCTAACACCTTAGAAGTCTTTGATGGTTGGGGGTCTCGTCCTTACGGTATTCTCACGAACTTGCCCATAACGTTGGAAGGAAAAACCATTAACTTAGAAGTAGAAGTCGTTGATGCCAATTTGAATTATAACCTTCTACTTGGTCGAAGTTGGACTCATGCTATGTTTTGCATGGTTTCTTCATTGTTATGTGTGCCCCATTTTCCTCATGAAGGAAAAATAGTCACCATTGATCAGTTAGCCTTTTTCTCTTCTAGCTCTTCAAATGGAAATGTGCCATATGTGGGAAATACTAACATCCCTTATGAGACTATTGGAGTGGAGCTTTTTATAGACTCTTCTCTTATGGGAAATTATCCCTTCCACCTCCAAACGTCGCTTCAGTCAACATGATCTCCACTTCTCACGGTCCTTGGATCATTCCTCATCCCAATCAAGTTGATTCTTTTGGCAATGTCATGCTGCTCAGACCAACAAAACAAGCCTATCAAGTTGTTGCTTTGGTTTCGGCGGTCACTTCTAAAAGTCACGCAACTCTTAGTATGCATCTAGATGCGTATTCAAAATCCCCTTGGCTTGGTTCTTAGGATTCTCCGGATCCCTTGAACAAGACATTTCCCACTAACGAGAGTATCACTGAGGTTATGTCTCTTGAAGAAATTCCCTAGAATGATGTTCATCATCATTCCTCATTTCTCCCAAGTCTTGAGGAGATTTCATCATGTTTAGATCAATTTGTTTCCTGTGCACTGACTCATCCACTTCAAATGCCTATTTTCGTACATGAAGTTTTGTCTGAAGGAAACATTGGGAACATTACTGCTATCTTGCCCATTGACATTTCTATCCAACCTAAAATTGTCAAAATATTTCAACTAGAAGTATATTTTCCTCATAATGAGATCAAGATTTTCTTGCCTTCTTTCATGAGATATTCTCACTGAGTCTTTACCGTTCACACATTATCGCAATGGGGCATTCATCCTATGATTCGTAACCTTCACTCACCTAGGGAGCATGGGGGCACTATCATTTACATGTGTCATTCCACTATTTGGCTAAGTCGATGCTTACATGTCATCCCAATGGTGAAACTCTGGTTTTACTCTTTGTTGATCGATTTCTCGAGTCCGCAAATGGGCTCCATCTGAAAAAATTTACGCGTTTCCATGTAAGTGCTTTTGTACATTAGTGTTTTTTCATTAGTGTGTAGTGTGGTTTTGGTCTGTTAGTTTTCTTTTGCAAAATTTTTCCTATGCTTATCTCGTGCTCTATTTGGTTTACAGATGTCATCCAACCATTATGTTGGTTTTTCTGATGGCTCTTGTCATAGTACACAGAATCTATCTTCTGTTGCATGGGAAATCTATGATGCTACTGGTGAGTTAGTGAATTTACAAGGTATATGTTTAGGTTGTATGACTAATATCATTATCGAATATAGTGTGTTCATCGAGATTTTGTCAGAATCTATCGCTCTTTGCATTAGAGATTTAATCATGAATCTTGATTCACAACTCATTGTACTACAGATTAATGGACAATATTCAGTTAGAAACCCACAAATTTTGATAATGTATTCGCGAGTTTGTGTATTGGAATGAGACTTTGAAGTCATTACTTATCATCACATTCCAAGACACATCAACACATTAATAGATGCATTGGCTAACTATGTGTTAGACATTTGCGAAACTTGTAAATCATAAATAATCACATAATAGACATGGTAAAAAGAAAACATATATATAGCACTTGGAAAAGAGTTTGCTACATAAAAATGAGAAAATATGTGTCTTTGTGTTGACACACATGGCTTTATAAGCCTACAACAGTGCCAAAAGTAAACTAGAGTTCGCTATTCGCCCACATGTTTCTCATGATAGCACGAAATATCCTTAATGACTTGGCCCAACAGATGACGTAGTCTGGCAGAAACCCCTACAATGTGCCTCTAGTACCACAATAGAACCTCATCTATCGAGGCATACTCTAGAATGCCCCTGGTTAAAGCTTCCAGCTTGCACTCTACCTCGATGATAGGATTTGCTCCCTCCTCATAAGGAGCCTTCTCAATCTAGTGTGCCACTCACCTAGCTATCGAAGAAACCCCTATAGGTATCTCTGGTCCCACATCTGTAATAATCATAAGTCAAATCTCAGTACACATACAAAAATAAATAAAAACTTCAAAAATAGTTTTTACCTTAATCGGTCCACTATGCCCCTAGTGGAAGTGGAAGATTTGGATCTCCTCGAAAATTTGTGCCTATGTATGCCCAATAATTAGGGGAATTTTGAGGTCTAAAATGGGCCTCCTAAGAAAATGTACAACCAAAATAAAGTTTATAAGAAGCAATAGGATTCAAGATGATAATGTCAACCATGGGAGACGATTCACCATTTTTGCAGTAAAAAGGAAAAAAGATTAAAAATAATAAAATAATAAAACTACTTTTTCAACTTGTATTTTCAACTTATCTCCATAAGGTTTAACTCAAATTTTGAGTGGGAGTACTCGCTAAATGCAAAATTTAATTCCTAATCCAAGGAGTACTCATGTTGCATACTTTCGATGGACCCTGCTACACAAAAAATGAGAAATACATGCAATCATTTTTTTTCATGTATTTCTCATTTTACATGCAGTAGGGTTAACCGAAAGTATGAAACATGGGTACTCCTTGGATGAGGAATCAAATTTTTCATCCAACAAGTGTTTCCGCTCAAAATTTGACTAAACCCATAGGGAGATAAGTTGAAAATATGAGTTGAAAAATATGTGTCACATTTTCCTAGATTTTTTGCCTTTGCATCATAAACCCTAAATCGAAGAAATATATTTAATGGACGCCACTAGAACTCATTTTCCCATTCGATCTTGGGCCTTTGGAATTCCCAAGGAGATCTAGGAACCTTCGACATAGTCGTCGTAGTTTTTCCTAGTAAGTCTTGCTTTTCTAATCTTTGGATGATTTTTTTGTCGCTTTTGTTTCTTTGGCTTGTGAGAGTGTTGTTTTACCCATTTTATTGAACGACCACTGATGTTTTGATTTGTTTTAGCTTGTAGAAGTTTTGTTTTAAGTTTTTCATTTCCTTTTCCAAGTGTCGCATGCATAACCCAGTTTTTCACTAACGGTTGTCGTTGCAACGACTCTCTCCATGAGCTTCATTTTTCTTTTGTTTGATTGATTTCCACACTTTTTTTAATTGCATGCATCATTGTTCACTCATATTTGAACCAACCATCACTTACGTTTTCAAATCTACTCGTTTTCATGTTTCCCTTGGGCATATCTAGGCTTCCTTGGCCCGGATATAGTTCTCCCCAGCATGCATTGTGAATTTATAGATCTCAAGGCTCTGCCTTAGATCTAGGAATTGTGCAGATGCTACCAGTGACTAGCTCCAATTGCGCATTGTGGAGTTCGAGAATCCAGTCCTGGAGCCTTGGCCATTGGGATTGCATAATGCGCAGTCCCATCCAGCACAAGTCAGGTTGAACTGTGCATTGCGCAGTTCCAGGCAACAACACCTCCTCATTGGAAGCTAGGACTACACAATGCGCAAATCTAGCTGCCAAGCTCTAACCTCTGAAGCCCAGAATTTCACAATATTGCCCAGCATTTTCCTAGTTTGTTGTTTGGTCTATCTTGAAGTGCTTTCGATTTCAAGCTAACACTTGCATGCCATGAGTGTCCTCTCTATCTCCAGATAAAGCAATTGTTGAGAAGCTTTTCAACAATACAGGAAACATGGCTTCCAAGAGAGTTTCATCAAAGGATATTGTTAAGAAAAGCACTGGGGATGTAGTTGAACAGGTGTCAATGAACTTTCTAGTCTATGCAGACACATAGTCGTTCATAGAGAAGGACATGAAGATAACATGGAAGAAAATTAAGGATATTTTCACAGGCATATTCAAGGAAGATCTATAAGATCGACAGGTCTATTTCAACATCCACAAGTCAAGCTTTTATAAGGTTGCATGCATGTACCCCGCTTTCCCATGTGCGTACATCATTCACTGGATTGTCTCACATACCGAATCTGAGACGATGGCATCGATCAGTCCTAGTGGAACACAACTTTCTACCTTCAAGACAGAAAAATATCATCATATGTATCACTTACCACAGTTGTTGAACCACATGGATGCACTTTTATATAACCCCAACAACAATGTGAACACTAGATACATCATGAAGCATTGGGTGAAAGAGCCATCAAATTTCAAGTCGAAAACCAATCATGTTTACAAGAATAAGTCACTCAGAAAGGCCTATCAACTCTTGATCATCTTTGCATGCCACTTGTACGGTCAAGAGAACACAGAGGCCTTTCCACAGAATTGGGTGGTTGTGTTGGACCAATTAGTGAATGAAGGAAGGACATTCAACTGGTTAGGTATGTTGGCTCTTTAGCTGAAAGTGCATGTGACTAATGTTCAGAAACCGCCCAAGGATGAGAAAGTGAGATTATATATGTCCATGTACCTGCTTGATGCAATATGTGCCCAACATCAATTTCTTGGCATGGGTTGGACATGGACACCATCAAAGAATGTTATGAAAATTTATTACAAGTTTCTTTCTAAGTGCAGCTACCAACGAGTCATGGCAAGGCTATCTAACCATTTCATCATCTCGGTTTACAAGTTGATCTTTGAGCAAGATCCATCTTGCATGTCCCAAGAAGCGATGTAGGCATTACTTAACATTGCAAATTGGTATGCCTCGCCTGGTGGCACCTTCATCAGGATGTTTGGCGGAGAGAAGCTTACGCATGTGCTACCAAGATTTTCCATAGATACGTTTGTCATGCAAGAGGTTTCATATCACATCTCCACAAGCTTATCAGCAGGACTGCACAAGAAGAAAAAGGCACCATGGCTTGCTCTTCCTTTGCGGATTGGATTATACAAGATCCAGAGCTTGAATAATGTGGATGTCAAGGCCAAAGACTTAGCAAAGTTTGAGTTCGAAACCAAGGACTACAATCTGTATGATTCTCACTGCATATGTAAGAACCATTGTGTGAAGGTGTATTATCCATGGATCCATGGGATATTTCATTGGGCAGAGGAAGATCATTGGAGGTACTGTTACAACTCCTCTAGGCCCAATGAATTGATTAGCATGGCTTTAGAATGGAAAGATTCTCTGCAGATAGCAGCACCACAGGAAGCAACAACAACAGCAGTAGTGAGAAGCAAACCAGCGCGAGACAAAGGACAAAGGCTGAGAGGAAAATATACAAGTTCAGAGAAGATCCTTTCATTGGGAGAGTATCTTTGGAAGTTGAGGCAAAGAGGAAAAAATGCATAAAGAGAGTCGAACAGAGGAAGAGAGAGAATCAAAGGTTAGAGGATACATAAAGGAAGTTGAACAAAATGAAGAAGAAGTTGAAAGAAGAGCAGGACCTAAGAAGGAGAGAGAGGGAAGAGAAGCAGAAACATGAACAAGAAGAAGGGAAAGGCATGATGACAAAACAAACTATGCCTATACAAGTTGAGGAGTCAGACCATCCAGCAGATGAAGAAGAGGGTGAGTAGGTGTAGGTTCGGTAACTTTCTCAATAGATTAAGAAAATGGCTGAAGCAACGGACATGGAGTTGGAATAAGAGCCGTAGGACCAAGATACTGACCTCATGCCGAGAACATCTGAGGTTTCCCATCATTCTCCACCACCTCCAAAATCAAAACCAGTCTCGAGCGAGCAAGGAGAGGTTGTCCTCCTTAATGATTATTCGATGATGGATGTGTACAATCTGTCATTTGACAAGTCACAACAGAGGATTGTACAAGCGCAAAGAAATCATCTCTCGGATGATCATGCATCATCTGCACATATGGAGGAAAGGGTGACTATGTCTAATTTTAGGAAACATCTAGCTTCCATGGTGATCAGGGGCTCATGTCCCAAGTGTCGTAAAATGCTCAAAAATTAAAGTGATCAGAATTGGCTTGAACCTAAATTACCGGATAGATCTCGTCCTCCTAATTCCAGCGCCGCAAACGGTTCGAAAAACGGTCGTTGTATGAGAAAGTTATGCCAAAAACAAAATCGCCCAATAACCCTTAATTTTTGAATTTTCAAAAAAATTAAAAAAAGAATATTCCACAAAATATTCCTTGGAATATTCCTTTTGGGCAGGCCAATCCAAATTTTCCACGTGGCAAGCTCATAAGCCACCACGTGGCAAGGTGACGTCAGCAGCGCATTTCAAAATTTTTGTTGGTCGAATGGTGGCTTGAACCCACGACCTCCCTTATATTAACACTCCGCCTTACCATTGGGCCACAACAGCGGCTGTTGAACGGAAACCGAACCAACGTATTTAAATTTGAAAATGTTCTTGAGTTGGAAATGAAAGGGGCTAGCCCCGCATGCATATGACCACAGCCCAAAAACCGTGGGCTAAACCATTAACCGCCCAGCACGGAATCCAAGGCAAACCACCAGCGTTTTTCCTGTCACATGCGGATTTAACGGGCCGTTAACTGACAGTTCAGTTGGCAGAACTTTTGGCGGAGCAGCAAATTTGGCGGACCCGCCATAATTGGCGGAGTTAACTGGACTCCAACTAAAGTTAGCTGGAGTGTTTCTAGGCATAACTGGAGGAAAAATTTAATGGGCCATAACTTTGGCTAGGAAAGGCGGTTTTGGATGAATTTTTTTTATTATTTTGGGTATTTTCGACCTTCTGAATCCATTGGCATAGGTTTGATAGCCATCTGAGGTCATTTGCAGAGGTTTTGGAGCCGTGGAAGTTCTAGGAGCCACTAGGGCCCAGTATTGTGAAAACTGTATAGGGTTGCAGGTATCCATTGGAGGTGAACCAACAGTCAATCCTGAAGGATTCAAGTGTTCTGAATCTGTTTTTACAGTCTATTCCACCTATAGAGACTTCTATTTAGCTGTATATTCATTTTGAGCATTTAATTAAAACGAGGACAGGCCCATTTGGGAGCCTTGGACCCAGCAGACGTAGCCCAGGAGGGGTGAACTGCTTTATCACTTCTTTTGCATCTGTGTTGATTTATTTTGCAGAACAAAATTCGTTTAATGTGTTAACCAGTAAAAGGAAATAATTCTGCTATGCTTAAATGGATCATGAACAGCTGAAAATTTCATTTGTTTCTTTACTGCAAGACATGGGAATCTTTTAAACATGTTTATTACTGAATTGAATACCTTGTCAATTATTTACAAGTAGCTTCAAATTCAGATCAAGTTGGTATTAGAGCTATGTTGTTGTTTCTTTATATCAAAAGCAGTCAAATAAGCTATAGACAGAGCCTGAAACGAGCCAGGAAGCCTTCGAAATGCTCTTGTTATACAATTGCAAAGTAGATAAACGCTCTTTCAGTCAATCTCTGGTGTAGTTGTCTTTTGATTGTTTTTGTGCAAAGATCTTCTAACTGTCTTGCAAGTATTGATGCTTACAAGGTTGAAACTTAAAAGAGGGGAAGGACAGTTGACTAGAGAACGAGAGAATCCTCGGTCAAGGAAGGCCAGAGAGCCATCACCTCCACCTTCAATTTCACCCTCAAGAGTCTCAGTAGAAGCTTCCAGAATGTCTGAACAGGAAGGAGAAATTCCTGCAGACATGGATCCAAAATAAGAAGAAAGAGTCTTCAGAAAGGCTTTCTTGGACCTCACTGAAATGGTGAGGATATTGTACCAAGAAAGAAATGAGAAATTGGCTGGAGAAGGGTCCAAACATCCACATGAAGGAGAGGGCTCTTCAGGAGGTAAGAAGGATCATGATCATTCCAAGAAAGGACATGGAGGTAATGGTGATCCACCACCCCCATCTTCACCTCCTTCCTATTCATCCTCGTCTTCTTCTTCTGTGCATAAGCATAGATCCTCTGGAAAAAGTCCTTTTTTGAAGCTTGATGTAAAATTCGAATTACCTGTGTTTAATGGTAAAGTGAATGCAGAAAAGCTTGACAACTGGATTAGGCAGTTGGAAGTTTACTTGAGGATCCAGAATATGCATGATGATGCCACAAAGATTCAGTTGGCTTCTTTGAGAATGGATGGAGCAGCATTGGTCTGGTGGGAGGCCAAGACCAAAGAGGAGATCAATAAATTTGGTAAGGTTACCTTAACATGGACTGACTTTCTGTTAGCCATTAAAAAACAATTTTATCCTCTTGCTCACATGCAAAAAGCCATTATGAACTGGAAAAATTTCAGACAACTTAAGGGTCAGAATGTCCAAGACTACACCCAAGAATTCAGGAGAAGAGCTCTCTTGTTAGGGGTAGATTTACAGACCCAGGACACCTTGCTGAAATATATTGGTGGCTTGCATAGCTACCTCAGACACACCATCTTTATGTTTAACCCTACTAGCCTGGATGAGGTTTGTGTCCAAGCTACCCATTTAGAGGCAAGGGGAAAAAACACATTTGAAGAGGGTAGAAACAAGCCCGCTAAGGGGAAAACAAAGAGAAAACCTCCAAGGGAAAGGGCAAAAAGAATGCATCTATCAAACAGGAGAGTGAGAAAGTGATCTATAAACACTGTTCTAAACCAGGCCATGAGGAGAAAAACTGTTGGAAATTACATCTTGAAAAAATACCTCAATTTAACAAATCCAAAGGGAAACAGAAAACTAATGCTACTACATCTACACCACAAGATTTAGGCGATGATTCAGGTGATGAAACCAAAATTACAGCCATGGGTTTGAAAAACTTGAAGGGAAAAGAAATGGAAATTCAAGCCAGCACTAGTGCCTCAAACTGTCATGAACAAGCTCCTAATGAGGAAGAAAGAATTGAACTGTTTCATGTGAGGGTGATTTCAAAACATACTAAGATTGACACACTTTTTGATAGTGGGTCACAAGCAAACCTTATATCAGAAGACTTCATCAAGCAGCTTAAACTTGAGACCGTTCCACATCCGAAGCCATATCCACTTGGATGGATTTGCAAGGATGCAAATTTACAAGTTTCAAAAAAGTGCACATTGCGCTTTGCAATTACTACACATTTTATTGACACAGTTGAACTTGATGTGGTACCTTTTGATATAGCAGGAATTGTTTTGGGAAGTCCTTACTTGTTTGACAGGAAAGCTATCTTTTATCGCCATGAAAACAAATATCATCTTTTCAAAGATGGCAAGGAGTTCATTGTTAGAGCTCATCGCAAGAAGACAAATATAGCCATGGTGAATGCAGGACAGGTAAAAAGGCTGGTCAATTCAAGTAAGAATTTTGTTCTTCTTATTATTAAGCCCAAGGTTGATGTGAATCATGAGTCATTTGACAATTGTGATCCAAAACTTAAATCAGATCTGTATGATGTAGTTGATGCATATCATGAGATATTTCAGGAACCAACAGGTTTTCCTCCTAAGAGGGAGATTCAGCATGAAATCCATTTGCATCCAGATTGTCCTCTTCCAAACATAGGCATGTACCGCATGTCTATTATGGAGAATGCTGAAATAAAGAAGCAAATCAAGGACTTGTTGGACAAGGGTTTCATAAGGCCAAGTACTTTGCCATGAGGGTCACCGATTGTGCTGATTCCCAAGAAAGATGGCACTTGGCGTATGTGTGTTGATTTCAAGGCCTTGAACAAGATAACGGTAAAGAATCGTTACCCACTCCCAAGGATAGATGATTTGTTAGACCAGCTGAAAGATGCTTGATATTTCACTAAGTTAGCCTTGCGCAGTGGATATCATCAAGTAAGAATTGAAGAAAGTGACATTTGGAAGACAGAGTTTAAAACCAAACAAGGACTCTTTGAATGGCTTGTGATGCCGTTTGGTTTGTGCAATGCACCTGCAAATTTCATGCGGGTAATGGATGATGTCTTGCGTCCTTTTCTTGATGATTTCATTATTTTCTACTTAGATGACATCTTAATTTTCAAAAAGTCTAGAGAAGATCATGTCATGCATGTTAGGAAAGTACTTGATGTTTTGAAGAAGAATTATTTATTTCTTAAAATGTCAAAGTGTGAATTTGGAAAGACTTCTTTGGTTTATTTGGGACACATAGTAGGAGGAGGTGCTTTGAGAATTGATCCTGCTAAGATTGAGGCTATTGTGAAGTGCCTACTCGCAAATCCATTACAGAGGTAAGAAGTTTTTTGGGTGCAGCTCAATATTGGAGGAATTTCATCTCTAACTTCTCTTCTATAGTAGCTCCTATGCATGCAGTGACAAGTGTGAAGCATGCTTTCCAATGGGGAGGCAAGCAGCAAAAAGCTTTCGAATCTTTGAAAGAGAAGATTAGTTCAGCTCCGGTCCTTTCATTACCAGATTTGAGACAACCATTTGAGATACAAACCGATGCTAGTGATTATGCCATGGGTGCAGTTCTTCTACAGCATGGTAAGCCTATTGCTTTTCATTCTGAAACTTTTAATGGTGCCGTTGTAAATTATCCTACCTATGCATTGGTACAAAGCACCAAAAAGTGGAAACACTATTTGATGGGCAAACAAACTGTTATACATACCAACCATCAACCCTTACAGTACTTGCAATCACAAAGCAAGATACAATAGTCACGACACTTCAGATGGATGGGCTTCTTGCAACAGTTCCATTTGGTAATAAGGTACAATAAAGGTACTCTGAATAAAGTTGTTGATATGCTTTCAAGGCCTATTATTGGTGTTGTTACTTTACTTAAGAATGATTCCATTGTACATGATAGTTACATAGAACAGTAT